>CAJPEX010003277.1:0-18814 GCA_905338405.1 Notodromas monacha | reverse complement strand
CACTTACTGTATATAATTTTTATCTTGATTTTGTGCAGTTGAAAAATGATAATAATATGCAGTATTATTTTTATACTGCAGATCAGCTTTGCATATTGGCGTGGGGAACATTGCAATTACACTGCATGATTGCCAGCACACATTTGAAAAAAATGAATCATACAAGGTCAAGCAAGTTTTTTTTTCAAGTTTCAACTTCTCCTCATTTTAAAATCATTTTTGGGATTCTCTTCTCTTGAAATGATGTCACTTGCACAAGAAAAAAAAAACAAGTTTGAATTCAACTCTCACATGTGATTGTACTTAGCTTCAAGCCACATATAATTTTCACAATATGAATTTTGGTAGCTAAAAACAAAGGGCTTCTCCGCCAATTATTATTATTTTTTTAATTTTGAGCTAAGAAAAACTTGAGGTGGAGCAAATGGTGATACTCAATAAGTAAACACAGTACATACTGTTGAGCAAATGCAATGAAAACACTTCCATTTGTTTTAGATTTCCTTACCAATGGTTCTGGAACGATAGTAAAAATTAAGGTTCTGTACAGTACAACATTTCTCTATTTACATTATGCAGGAATGAATTGTGTTCATAAGGCAATAACCTTGTGCTCTAATTTGTGATCAGTAATTGCCAAACCCCTTTGATTATCATTACTGACGTTTTATTTTTTTTTATCTGGAAAAAAGGGATGAAAATGTATATATGTGTACCAATCTTGAATTTTCATGTTGTGGGATGTATTTTCTGGTAAAACTCACACATTTTTTTCCATGTTGATGTGTGTTTGATTGGATATGTGTGAGGAGGGGATTGGGTTTGGGTGATGGGATGTGGGAAACAGTGAGCAAACCGTAATAATGCTGAAATTTGGCAAATAAAGATTATTTATCTATCTGTCTATCATTAGGCAGATATAGAATCTGCCTCATACAGAAACAGAAACATACAGAAACAGGCTGAAGACCTCATGCTTTAAATAAACTTTTATTGCTGCTTTTTCTTCAATATTGGGGATGGGTGGATGTATGCAGCATATGTGTAGGATGTCCAGTTTTATTTTATTTTGTGGAGTGTGTTCTCTTCTGTTTTTGTCATTGGTTTGTGCTTTGTTTCATGATATGAAGTGATTGAATGTCCGGGGGAGTTGAGTTGGGTGTGGCCGGGGTTTTAGTTTTATTTTATTTTGTGGAGTGTGTTCTCTTCTGTTTTTGTCATTGGTTTGTGCTTTGTTTCATGATATGAAGTGATTGAATGTCCGGGGGAGTTGAGTTGGGTGTGGAAGGGGTTTGGATGTGGGAGTTTTGGTTGTGCCTTGTGAATGCTGAAAAGCGGCAAATAAAGTTTTCTGTTCATTCATTCATTCATTCATTAGGCAACGTAGTTCTGTGCTGTGCCAGTGAAAAAAAACCAATTATATCACCATTTTTTGCAATAAAACACAACTGTCCAGTAAATCATTTTCAATATCCTAGTTGCACATTCAGGATGTGATCATCAAACCCATGCATATTCCTTATTGTGTCTAATGTCAGTTCAGGAAAGGCCAAGTCACGAGCTGAAGGAAAATTTGGTGGAATTGACGAAACAAAGTTTTGAGGAAAACAGACCATCAGAAACAAAATTCTTTCTTCCCTGAAATGATGTACAGAGAAAATAGTTTTTTTAAAGGAATACTTAAACAGCAACAAGGTGGAAGTATTTTCTCTGGAAGCAGCAGATAGAGCAAGTTAAATCATCATTCGTTTTTCTCTTACACTGGTCAAAGCGTGTGACTGCAAATTTCTTGAGAGTTGGAAAGTCTGCTGAAAAAGCATTCAAAGATTGATAACCAAAAGTAAGAAAACAGCACTTCATTCACTCATAACCAGGTAAAAAAAAAATTTTCCTCAATCATGGTCCAAAGCTAAGCTGATATTTTTTATGCAGTAAATTTTATCCACATTTACTTTTTCGTGCCTCAATAAAAATTGCGTGTAAATCGTTGTAAAAAGTGTAACTGTGAACAAGTCAATGTTGAGTTTTTTAAATCTCGTATTATTACTTATAGCGATGATCTACTATTGAAACATCAAAATCGTTAGATGGCGGTTTTTTCTTAAACATCTTAAAGAATCCGGTTTTGGATTATGAAAAAAGGAAGGATAATTTCTCGTGTTGGAACGAGAATGAGAGACGCAAAAAATTGAAAATTCGATCATAATTCGCCCGAAAATAATTCATTACTCCATCGGCCTCCAGCAGCAGCAACAAGTGGGAAATTAGTTCACACACGCATATTCTTCCCAATTTCTCTTCTTTTGTTCCATTAATCTCGTATAATTATTTTTTGCACTCGCCTTTCCCCTCAGACTGTTCGCTTTTTTTTTTTTCGCAGGCGTCTCTCTGTCTTTTGCCCCGTTGCTGGCTGCATTTTCCTCGGTGAACGGACTCACGGATCGCAATTAACAAGTCCGACTTCAAGTACTTGCCAAACATCACGTGCAATAATCCCACGCCGTAACCAGTCGCTCTTTCCCCATGCAAAAAAAAAAAAGATGAAGACGAATCATAAAATGTCAATTATGCAGTGGTATTAAGAGTATTTGACCAAGTATAACGAGGAATACTACGTAAGTGCAGGAACAGAAGAGATTTTTAACAAGACATTATTCTCTTGAATTTCATCAGAACTGCATAAATTTACTGAAGTGTATTGTTCACGACTTTTCCAAGAAAATTATCTGAATGAAAAAATTGGCTGAATCATGATAAAAGTCAGTCTTTAAAGCAAATTTGGGGGATACCAATAGCTTGAGACAATCATTCTTATAGATATCGGTTCGCTTTTTTTTTTCCAAGAAAATTATCTGAATGAAAAAATTGGCTGAATCATGATAAAAGTCAGTCTTTAAAGCAAATTTGGGGGATACCAATAATGCTTGAGACAATCATTCTTATAGATATCGGTTCGCTTTTTTTTTATTTTTAATTAATTTCCTACACTTCTTTTCAAAATTTTGTAAAAATTTAGAGAATAAATCCGTGAGTCATCTAAATTAGAACAAAAACCCTGGACTATTCAGACTATAAATCGGGTGCCTTATTGCAAGACAAATAATCAAATGAAGTGTAAATTCATGTCATGATGACATAAGTGATGAAGAAATTGCGAAAAAATTTTAGGAATAAAACATGCTCACTCGCACAATGACAAAAAGTTACATTAGGGAAATGTAAGAAACAGATTTTCAAAAACGATAAATTTTTCATGCGAAAGTTTGAATTTTTCGCTGAGATTCGTCCTGTAAAAAAATTAAAACCAAATTAAAAACAAATTGTATTTACAAATTTTACAAAGAGATAAAATAAAACTAGAAAAAATTCTAAAAAGTGCATTTAAATTAAAATTGAAATTTTAAAAGTAAACAAAAAACATTTTAAAATTTTGTAAGCAATTTCAAACATTAAAAAAAAATTAATTTTAAATTGAACTAACAAAAACCATTTCCAAGGTTCCATTCGAACTTGACGATATCTCAATTTTTGTCAATTTTAGGGAAATGATTCGCAAGAAATTGGTATTTTATTTTAAATTTCTCGGTTTCAACTTGCACAGCAAAAATATATACAGTACAGCAGTATACATAAATATGATAATCGGGTTCTCTTCAACGTTTCCAACAATGAATCCCATTTTGAAAAGAAACAAAACCCCCTCAGGCGACTGTCCAGAGACTCGTCACCACTGCCACAGGGGTTGCCATGTCAATGTGGAGCCAGGTCAAGGGGTTGTCGTTCCAAGAAAATTATCTGAATGAAAAAATTGGCTGAATCATGATAAAAGTCAGTCTTTAAAGCAAATTTGGGGGATACCAATAATGCTTGAGACAATCATTCTTATAGATATCGGTTCGCTTTTTTTTATTTTTAATTAATTTCCTACACTTCTTTTCAAAATTCTGTAAAAATTTAGAGAATAAATCCGTGAGTCATCTAAATTAAGACGAAAACCCTGGACTATTCAGACTATAAATCGGGTGCCTTTGCAAGACAAATAATCAAATGAAGTGTAAATTCATGTCATGATGACATAAGTGATGAAGAAATTGCGAAACAATTTTAGGAATAAAACATGTTCACTCGCACAATGACAAAAAGTTACATTAGGGAAATGTAAGAAACAAATTTCCCATGTGAAAGTTTGAATTTTTCGCTGAGATTCGTCCTGTAAAAAAATTAAAACCAAATTAAAAACAAATTGTTTTTACAAATTTCACAAGAAGATAAAATAAAACTAGAAAAGAATTCTAAAAAGTGCATTTAAATTAAAATTGAAATTTTAGAAGTAATCAAAAAACATTTTAAAATTTTGTAAGCAATTTCAAACATTAAAAAAAATTTAATTTTAAATTGAACTAACAAAAACCATTTCCAAGGTTCCTCTTACATTCGAACTTGACAATATCTCAATTTTTGTCAATTTTAGGGAAATGATTCGCAAGAAATTGGTATCTTATTTTAAATTTCTCGGTTTCGACTTGCACAGCAAAAATATATACAGTACAGCAGTATACATAAAAATAATAAACGGGTTCTCCTCAACGTTTCCAACAATGAATCCCATTTTGTAATAGAATATGTCTGACTTGAGTTTTTCTGATGAACAGAGGTTGTTTTTGCATCTGAAAACCTTGAAGGGTATTTTTCACACTCTTGTTTTTGTCCTTGTCTATCTGGACATTGTTGTCTTCAAAAAACTGAAGTTGAGCATTTTTTCATAAATTTTTGTGTTGATTGCTCAACTTGGGTGTCATGAGTGTTTGTAATTCAAGCACTCATGACACCCAAAGATGTGGGAAGTTTGTGAAAGATCCCTGTGTATAGTAGTTTTCTGTGATTCCCAAAGTTTTGTTGAAGCAGATGGAAGAATTTAATTCAGAAATTTATTGTTTTATTCTGAATATAATGTTAACTTTCAGATAAAGATTCTAGATTATTTTTTCATGGCAAATCTTGTTGAAATATCATGCGTTCTTTGGCACAAGACGCATTTGTCTTATAAAAATTTGTCTCTTGTAAATCAGAGTTCGTTTTTTTGTTTGAGGACTTCGCAATCTTTGATTGGGGATAATTATTGAGTTTAAGAAGCCGTGATGAAAAATGTGTTATGTAATGTTGCAAGAGATGGAAACTCTTTTTTTTAGCGCAGGGTAAGTATGGAAGTCTGATTCCGAAATGTATTAGACTCTCTCGATTCTTGGAAAACTCGAGGCGTTTGTAATAAAAATAACAAACGTGAATTTTTGGAGGCATGATTGACGAGAAAGCAGTGGATGAAATAGAAAAACGCCAAAATTTTGGATATCATTTGTTCGGAATTCCCGAAGGTAATCTTAGCTTATCACAAACCTCTAACTTGTTAAATTTAAATTTCCTCATCACGTTTATACTGTGTTCGAAAAAAAAGTCGCCTTAAATTTTCGCCTGTGGTGGAACGAGTGACAGAACGAACTTTTCCAACTGGACCTCATGGAGATGGAGAAACTTGAGAAAATTGATTTTTTGTTCCTCGTCTTGGATCGTTTTTCACACGGAAGAACAATTGAAAAGAGCAATTGGGGTTTCGTCAGGAAAGATAAGGGAAAGAGATGGAAAGAAAAACTCAGGTTCCAATGTCGTTATTTGCTGTCGTGAAACGAAAGAATCGTGAGTGAGACGCTGCTTTTTTTTTCTTTCTTGGTATTTGTAAGAAATCCTCACCTAGTTTTTTGTTTGTGTGTGAGTGTGTGTAATTTACAAATTTGGGGTGGGAGGGATTTCATGTACAGGTGGGTTTGGCACAAAAGTGGTTTTTTTTTTTCTTTTTCGAGTATGTCTGTTCATCTATGCTATGCTCTGTGTAAATCAACTTACTGTTTCTGTCTGTTTCCTCGGAAGGGAAGAGCGGTGAAATGAAAAAGGCCAATTGACGTGAGTGTGTGTTTTTGTTTAGTGAATTTATTTTTGATGCCAGTGAAGAATTGGGGGAAATCTTGCACGTGATTTGCCATGGATTTTGACTCCAGCTGACTTTTTTTTTAGAGGGGATTTTGTAAGAATGGTAAATTTTTCCCGTGTATGCAACAAGTTTTTTTTTTTGTGGAGAATTTCATAAAATTGTATCCCTGCTACAAGAAGATCTACAGCTTAATGTAACACACTTGCTGCAAACCTGACTGCAAAAAGCAGGCCAATGTCAGGAATATCGAATATGTGATACATTTTAATTCACTTGGGTGCTTCCCCCCCCCCCAGACTTTGGTGAATGTAAAAATTTTTCAAGTTTGGAAGAAAACACAGCATGCTTTCCTGGAGGGATATTTGGATTTGATTTTGTGTCTCCGGTCTTGTGTTTTTGTGCTTTATTTTTCTTGCATTTCACTTTTACAACAGGTTTTGGCCAAGGAGAAGAGGAAGGGATGCTGCTGAGGGGACAGAGGCCTTCTGTGCAATTTTCCTTTGGTGGAAGAAATTTTCTAAACCCCAGAGGCTTAGGGAAAATCAGAAAATCAAATACAAAAAAATGTGGCCCTTGTGTAGCAAAATTCTTGTTAATTTTTTTTTTGCATGCAGGTGCACCTCAGGAAGAGAGAAAAAAGGAAAGAATTTTGAGCAGATTTTGTCTGCTCCCTTGAGCTTTCACATCAGAGTGCTGATTTTTGAGCTGGTACCAGAAGGGTCATTTCATAGACCCCAATTTTAGCAACTACATTATTGTATGAGGAACAGTATTTTGCTGCTGTTGAAAAAATTATTTAAAAAAATGCCTGCTGTTTTCCTTTTTCAACTCTGTTATTCAAGTCATGGGCTTCAAAGTCAACAGCCCTTTGTTTTATCTTTCTTGTCACCACAACTTGTGTCATTGTCCATCTTCCTCCGGCATCAAAATGGATGCAAGGTGAAGCAGCAAAGATTTAGGCTGCTCTGAAGACAGACCCAGTTCCGTGCCCGTTTCACGGACGAATTTCTTCAGCATTTCAATGTATCCTTTAATTGCTTCTTCAGCCAGTTTGAGTTTCCTGCACCATTCCGTCATTTGATTTCTAGCTGCAACGTGTCGACGACTTACTGCCTTGTCCAATGCAGTTTGTCCATAACTATCTTTGTCGAGCAGCAACATGTATTCAAACTGTTTTGAAGACAGACCGATTTCCTTGCCCCATTCAGAGAGTTTCTTTAGCATTTCAATCAATGCGTCTTTCACTTGCTGCTGCTTTGTGCCAGACAGTTTGTTGACATCCATCTTTCGCCAGCATCACCTTGTGCAGGTGCTCTTCTTTAGTCAGTTTGAGTTTCCTGCACCACTGCCTGAATTGTTCCACTACATCCAGGTGTCCATGTTTTACTGCCTTGTGCAATACAGCAGTTTGTCTATATCCGTCTTTTAAAATTCAAGATTGAAAAAAGAGGGTTCAGGCATATCATTTTTGAAATTTTGCTTGCAATTTTTTAAAAGCTCAGGTGTGCATGATGGCAAATTTTGATAAAACATAATTTTAAGTGAAAAATTTGAAATTGCTTCAATATTGGTCCATTTAAAAGTATACATTGAAGTTTGATGTTTTACTTTCAAAATTTCGCAAATTTCCTGTCACTGAATATATTTTGACTCTTATACTTTTAACTGGGGATGTGTTTTTATCCAACTTCTATCATGAGAAAATCAGTTTTAAATCTTACTCAAGGGCACAATCAGATACTTTGTATGCCCAACCCTACATGCAATTTTACATTTTCGAATGCTATTCATCACAAAATTCCAGGGAAATTGTTCTCCAGTGATCACAACAAATTGTAGGACAAATCCAAACAAATTGAATCCCCAAAATTTGAGCAAAATTTTATGAAACTCCACTGTTCTATTGCAAACTTGGTTTTTGTTTTACAGTTGCATGAGTACATCAATGATGTGCAGTTTGAGATCTTCAAATCAGAACAGTTGGCTTTGGAGCTCAACAGTGTGCTCACAGCTGCCATCTTTGAGTCAGATCTGGTCAACAAGGGTAAAAAGAAGGTCCTTGAAGGCATGGTGAGTTTCCACTTTGATTTTAGCCCTGATTCAATTGACCCAGTTTTGGAGCAATATAGTGACTCAACTCATGCACAGCCTGACAGCAGGGTGTTCAAGTACAGCAAGCAATTGGCTGCACAGAAGAGTGACATGTATGCAGAGTACAGAGAGAGAACTGTGGTATTGGCCAAGTTGTGTGAGCAGGTGTCTGATCCAGTTGTGAAGGCTTGGCAGAAGGTGAGGCAGGTTATCAAGGCCTCTGTCATACTCACCAAGCAAGCTGTGTCTGACCTCACACCTGACTGCCCATTGTATCCCATTTTCAAGGAGGAGTTGAGAAAGGCTGATACATCATATTCTCAGTGGGTGTCATGTCATGATGTATATCAGGGTTTCACAACCTGTGGTTTGTGGACTGGCACTGGTCCACTGAAGTTTTTGGCCAGTCTGAAGGAAATTTTTTTCAGCATGATAAATTTACCAAGAAAAGCAATAAAGTTTGTTAACTTTATCTGAAATGTTTTGAAAGATAAAAGTAGTGGAAATTATTGAATGAAAAATAAGTTGGTTTTCCTCCTAATATGAGACTTCAGACAAACTATCCCCTGCTGAAATAAATTATTTTTAATTTTTCAATCCAATAAATCTTTCTTCATACCTACTTCTCCAATTTTTATAAACCATACCACTCTAGCTACTGCATTGCAGAAAAGCTTAAACTTTCCAATTCCTGGCAAAAGTTTTCTGAGCAAAACTTTTGTGTGTGCAAAAATTTTAGGTAACTTTGCCAGTATGCAGACATATTTTTGGAAATTTGCTAGTTTGCAGGCCCAGAAAGTTTGTGGAACACTGATATACAATATTTTGACAAATTGTTGTGCATTTCATGACTTTTTGACTGTTTCCAGGGAAGAGGATTCATTGGAGCAACTGGGTCAAGATTCTAGCATATTTGTCATCATTGAACAGATTGACCAGGTCTTGGATTTCTTCCTGAATGTCTCACCTTATTTGCTGACAGAGGCTCAGTCAATGACAGCAAACATGGAGTTGAATGAAATCATTAGATCTTGGAGAGATTGTCACATGCAAAATGATGCTTGTGATTAATGGGGTTTGAGTCAGTCATGTTCTGCTGGGGAATTTTGTTCTGAAATGCCTGATGATCCTTTTCTTTATGACTGCCAAAATTTTCTGCTTCTTTTCTTCTGCAAATTTTCTTCTTCTGAGATAGTAAATTGATTGATTCCTTTGCTGATGCTTCATTTTGATTTATTGAAGATCCTGCAGCTTTGAATATTTGGTGAGATCTTGCCTTTCTAATAACCCTTATGTTGAAAAGCACTCCAGTGGTTGTGAAGCATGATGTTAGCATCTTATATATGCTCCATTCCACAAATGTGTGGTTCTGATTCAAGTACCAGTGTACCACACACCCTCAAGTAAGATGTCCACAGGGGATTTTCACTTGAGACATTTTGTCAGGGGCTAATGAGCCTCTCTGGCAAAGCTTAGATTTTGATAGTAGGAAATCAAATGAAGTTGTAAACACAATCAGCCTTTTGGGGCCTAAGGTCAATACCTCAATCTTCAGTTTATGTCAGTCAGGTGTTTCCAAAGACAGTATAACAAATGTTTTGCACACAAATAAATTTTGGAGCTCTTCTCTCAGCTGAGTTCAAACTGCAAGTGACTCCCTCCTTCCTTGAATCTGCTCAGCTCCTGGTCCTCATCAGTGGGAAGTTTTGGTCAAGGCTTTCCACTGAAGTGTGAATAATCTTTGTGTGCACAATTCCAGTTAGATTCCTTTAATTCCAGGGCTGATGCACCATAGTAGAATGAGCCCTGGAGATCACTATCTTCAAGGCTGGTCTGTTGGTGGTTTTCTTGAAAAACCTGTTTCTTATTTGCACAGTTATTCCTTTTGGTAATTCAAAGTGAAAGTGGTGCAACTCTGACTTTTGTGAGTGCAAATGCTCCTGTGGCTAGTGCTGCAGTTGTGTTAGCCATTTTTGTTTGGACTCTTTGAGCTGTTTCTCCAAACATGACAACATCATTGACATAGGTATTGTTTGTAAGGTCTTCTTGTTCTTTGGTTGTCAAAATCTTTTCCTTGACCGCTTTGAGATAGTGGTAATGCACTGCTGCATTCAAAATGAATGGTGTGCAGTTAATTACCCATGGGAGACAAAGAAGATGATAGAATTTGGGTACAAATTGTGCGTATGGCTGACATTCAGGCCATCAAATGAGAAAGACCCATTGGTCTTCTGGTGCTAACTGCACTTGGATGAAAGCCTTTTGTATGTCCCCAACTCCAAAGTGTTTGCTGAATCTCCATCTCAATAATATGTTTGTAATTTCTGATAGTAAATTTGGTCCTTGTATGAAGAGTTGATTGCACAAATAGCAATTCTTGTCACTGGCATTTCCTGCCATGACCACGCATAGAGGTGTTGAGGCACTTTCTGGTTGTGCTATGCCATGATGTGGTAGCTCTGTATAAGCTGTTCCATGGTTGTTCATTTCTGCCAGGGTTGTGGATGCAATAACTCCATCCTTAATCCATTGGGAGAAGAGATATTTGTAGGCATCAGCAAGCTTGCTGCCTTTTTCCAAAAGGTGTATAACTGATTTGCTTCAGATTGTGGCCATGTTTGAATTTGGCTGGCAATGCTTTGGATATAAATAGGATTTGAGGAGGGGAGCAACTACTTGCCCTTCCTTACTGATTGTAATTAGTTGCAGATATTGTTTGTATTGGTCTGTTTCATACAAAGTTTCCTTGTCTGCATCTCCCAGGATATTGATATGGTCTTGCTTGAGAAAGTCAATTTTTAGGTTGGTGAGTTCCTCATCTTGATATCTGGTGGGTTGTCCAAAAACCACATGAGACAATGGTCTTCCTATTGGAGGGGGGTGAGGACTATCCCAATGTCCACGTGCAACCAACCGAAATTCTGATGGCATGACACTAAATGTGGAGTGTGATCAGTATGGATCCTGGTTGTGTTTGTATACTGATACCAGGTCTTTTCCCCCCAGCACAATGTCAAATGTTATCCGTGTGCTTGTAAGGAGGCTTGGATCAGCTAAGGAATGTTTGATGTCTTTAAGTTGTGAAAGCATATGAGGGTTGGTAGCCCCCCAGGATTCCTGCAATGGCTGCCGGTGCTGCAACTGCTAGTGCAGGTAATGCCAATGCCAGTGGTGATAGTGGTAGATGATCTGAGATGGCCTGAAGGATTGAGGCAAAGTTTCTAGGAGTTTTGTTAGGAAGTTGATTGAGTTGTTGAGTGCCACTGTTGCAAGAGCTACCGGAGTTGCGGTTGCGACCATTCTGGTTGCTGTTGTTCTGATTATTGTTGTTGCTTCCGCCATTGTTTTGTCCTTTGTTGTTTTGATTTTGGTTGTTTCCAAAATTGTTTGCATTTCTGCTGTTATTAAATTGGGATGAATTCCAATTCGACTCATTCCTCCAAAAACAACTGCCCTGATATCTGGTATTGTTTTGAAATTCATTATTGCTCTGAGATCTGTTATTGCCTTGGTATCCATTATTGTTTTGGAAGTCATTGTTTTGTGAGCCATTATTCTGTGATTTGTAGCATAGGGAAGAATGTTGTGGTTTATTGCAGGTTTGACATCTTTTGCTGCTGCCACAATTGGCAATTGGATGATTTGATGCAAGGCAGTTGTAGCACAACTGCTTTTTCTGCCGGACTATTTGAATCTGTTCCGGGATGCTTAGTTTGCAATGGAAAGCATTGTGTCCTTGTTGACAGAATGGAAATTTCCATTTACTGTCTGTAGTGTAATTTGATCCAGAGCTTTTGTAGCTGGAAATTTTCTGAGAGCGTCTAGGCAAACAATCTTCCCTGTCTGATTTCTCCAGCGTTGATGAATGTCTTCAATTTCTGCTGGACTTCTTGTCATTTTCTGACTGACAATCTGATTTCCTTGAGTCATTTGAACCAGAACTGTGAGGGCTTTTGGATGCCTCACGCTTTCGCTTTCTGGGACTCAACTCTTTCTCTTTTTTGTTCAATTTGGATTTCTTTTTGGACTCTTTTTCTTTATTCTGTTTGGAGTATGATCCACTGAGGAATGTAAGTGCCGTAGGTGACACTTCATCCTCTGGTGCTTCTGATTGTATGAATTTTTGAATCCATCTGTATTGATTTGCTGGAGTGCTCTCCCAAGTTGAAGATTCTGATGCGCAGTGAGGAGGATTTAGTTCCAACTCATGTAAGATGCTGTTGAGTAGCCCGCGTTTGCGCAGATGTGACTTGATCATAGGCCACAATCAAATGTGAACCTGTGGCATGTTTGAATGTAAATTGTGGATTTGGGTGGTGACATCTACCACCTTTTCCTTATATTTTGCCATGTAATCTGCTGATGTGCCTTCTGGTTTTAATTTCTCAAACATTTTAAAAATACACTGGCATGTTGCTTGGATATCTCCATATTCTTCAATAAGAATTTTCAGAATTTGGCAATAATCTGATTCTTTGGTTTTGTCAGGCTGTCTGTCAACAAGATTGTTTGCCTTGCTGTCCAAATAAAGTAGCAGTAGGCCAATTCTTTGAGACAGCATGATAAACTTGGAGGGAATGATGCAAATTTTATGAAAATTAGACCAAAAGTGGTCAAACGTGAATTCCTCCTCTGGGTTTCCACTGAAGCATTTAAAGGAGGGAAGCAATGTTTTCTTTTCCAGGTTGTGGACAAATGACAAACTTGGCTGCAGCATATTGGTTGCCAATGGGTATGTATGTAATGCAGCTATGTATGGATCGGTTTCATTATTGATTTCCAACAGTCTGTGTGACTGTGTTTGAAATTTTTGATATGGGACAAGTTCCCTTTGCGTGCTGGACAAATAATGTGACAGAATGAATGAATGAAGATGTGCAGGTCCTCATTAGTGGAAAGTTTGTTCAAGGCTTTCCACTGATGTGTGACTAATTTGTTTGCACACAGAATTCCTGATTATTCTGTTGATCACAGGGCTGATTCACCAGTTGAATAAGCCCTGGAGATTAATATCACCAAGGCTGGCCTGTTGGTGGCTTTTCCTTGGAATCTTGTTTTTATTCTTGTTTGTAAATATATTTCATATCTGGTTTCATAATGATCTTCTAGAAGATGTTTGCAATCTCAAATATGATGATGACGTGGTGTTTTGTACACTGCATCATACTTTTAATTCTCCTGTTTGTACTCTCAACTTGGGCAATATCTAGTTGTCCCAAGTGAAACAGCGTGTCAGCAGGTGACATCTGTTTGACCCATGACACGGCAGAATTGCTCTCAAGATTTCAAAATTTCTCACTGAGTCAGGTGTTGGAATTCAATTTTCACCTTTTCAAACAATTTTTCAAAAGATATATTTTACTCTTAACGCTAGGGAAACCACCCCAGAAAAACAAAAATTGTTGTGGCAGTAGTCAAATAACAAAAGTGAAACTACCAACTGCATCAATTTTGTTGTCCTTTAAATAAAACAATCTTCAAATATATATACAGTGGTACCTTGCACTATAAACATAATCCATTCCAGGGCTACGTTTGTAGTGCAAAATGTTCTTTATGCAAAACACAATTTCCCATAGACTTGTATGGGAAATTGTTTAATTTGTTCAAAGAAGCCAGAGAAAAAAATTTTCAAGAAAAAAAACAGTTTGGACTGCTTTACTTTGGCCATTTTTCAGACATTTTTCAGAACACATAAATTAATATACATAAATTGTATATAAATCTTTTATTCACACAAACAAGGGTTTGAACAATATTCAAAGTAAAATATAACAGACAAGTAGTTTTAAGAGAATCTTGTTGAATGTACACAAGGTTCTCTGAGATGTAACTGCAGTTGACACTGGATTAAATCTGAGGAATATAAGGTTCCTGGTCAATATATATACCTTTTCAGGTATATAGGTTAACAACGGTCATTCACATTTTATTCATGAGTAGGTGCACCTCATGAAATGAGCATTACATATTCAGCACAAAATAACAAGATACATATACTGTATATGCAAAACAGTCTTGGAGGATATTTACCTATAAAATCCGTATTTCAGAGGTGCGGCTGCGCAAGGGGCATTTGTCACTGTCTAAGGTGAGGGGGAGTTCTATATTCCTTTAAACCAGGGGTGCCCAAGATATGGCCTGTGGGCCAGATTTGGCCCTTGGAGGCCTTGGAACTTGCTGGCAGACCATCCCAAGAAAATTGCCCTAGCTTGAGAAATTTATAGGGAAATTGCAAAATGTCCGTGTTTTCATCAAGTTTTATGAAATATTTTGTTCTGAGAAACTCCTATGAGTATTATTTCCTTAATGCTTACATTTTTTTTAAATATACATGAACACCAGAATAAGTTATTCACAGTAATT
The DNA here is from genome assembly GCA_905338405.1 of Notodromas monacha. Lineage (NCBI taxonomy): Eukaryota > Metazoa > Arthropoda > Ostracoda > Podocopida > Cyprididae > Notodromas > Notodromas monacha. The sequence goes on along the minus strand of CAJPEX010003277.1, from coordinate 4,374 downwards.
TTAGAAGCTTCCAGAATTTTTGGTCTCATTTGGAGAGCTTTGAATGTGAGTCATGTATGGAGGAAAGGCCTCCAGTCAGGGCATCCCATCCCACTCACACTTGCTGCTCTCCTTTGCTTTCAACAAGTAGAGGCAGTTTCCTGCAGCAAATTTTGAGGAATGGCTGAGCTAGTGATACATGACTCATATATTGAATATTTATAGTGAAACTTTCAAAGAAAACTAATTGAGAATACAATGTATTGTGCCATATTTGATGAACTGAGTTTTATGGTGTTAGTTATTCATAAGGTTTAGGAATATGTGATTTTTTGGTGCTGACTACTGGGAGATATGAGGCAAAGATCAGGAAAAATACATTTAAAAAGTAATACAGTATTTGAATATTAGTTCTTACTCCAGAAAAAATATTGAAGATTGATTTTTGCTTCTGCAAAATCATGCAGAAAATAAATACCATAGCAAATAGAAGGGAAATTATGAGGGATTTAATGATAAAGAAAGATCTTCAGGTGAAAGAAAATAATTACTAAACACTTTGAAATTCAAAACAGCAGGATTGAATAAAAATGGCCAAAATCAGTAGCACACAAAAAATTGGCAATGAAGACAAAGCTTTTAATGAAGAATGAACAAACAAATATTTCTTCACAATCTTCAATGGCAAAATGCTTTGCCTTGTTTGTCATGAGAAAATTTCAGATTGCAGGCATTTTGAGACCAAACACAAAGACTTGAGCAAGCCAAATTATGCTCTGAAAGAAAATGTAAATTGCCAGGCTTGCTGAAAGATTTCAGTGGACAGCAGCAACTTTTTCGGAAAGCCAAAGCAGAAAGTGAGGCATCTACAAGGGCAAGCTTTTTTAATATCCAAAGAGATTGCTGCTTCAGGAAAGCTTTTTCTTGAAGTTGAATTCATCAAAAAAATGTTGCTTATGGCTCAGAACTCTGTAATTAGAAAAAAACTGTTTTTGAAAATTTGAGTTTGACTGTTCAAAGCAGAGTGAGTGAAATATCTGGAAATCTTCAGGACCACTTGATTGTAAAGGCCAAGCTATATTCCTACTACTGCACTCAATTGTCATGGTTGAAAGCACAGACATCTGTGACACTAAATTGCTGAAGAATTGCTAAATTTGTGTTCAATGGGAGGCAGTGGTTTCTGGGAGAGAAATTTTATAAGAAAACAGTAAATGCATAAATGAGAAATTGAGCATGTCATTCAGAAATTTGGCATCTATTTGCACAGATGGAGCTCTGTCCATGTGTTGAAGAATGCTGGTGCAGTGGCACTATACTTGAAGAAATTGCTGGAAGGAAGCTAACCATACATGCTCAAAGTGAAATGAAAGGCAATTTTGCTTAAGCCATACATTGATGTCCAATTCATTCAAGTATTGCAAAAACTGATAACGTGAACATTAAAATTAAGTTGTAATAACAATGATAGGATGTTTGAAAAAGTATGTCATTTTCTTCATCAAGGGACTTGTTGGCCTTTTTCAAATTCAAAGGAGTCTTCAATTTTGAAAATTGCAGAGGAGATAATTTATTTCCCCCATTGTGGCCTGCAAAGGATGGCTTCCTTTTTAATGTGGCCCATGACCACTTTTGAGTTGGGCACCACTGCTTTGAACAGAACAAAAGGGCATCATGCTGTTAACATGGTGTGACAGGCTAAGAGAAAATTCAAAGCAAGGAAACAGCTGCAGGGAGAAAACCTGTATGCTTTCTTGAAGCAAGTGCAAATTAAAAAGGAGATCCTCAAAACATATCCAAGCGTTTCCTGGATAAGAAGTACATCTTTTGTGCTGTGAGTGGAACATCTGATATGTTTGTGCAAATACTTGATCAAACTCTTCAACTAATCTCTGAAATGCACTGAGTTATGTGTTGGATGAAATACATCATATGGAGCATGTACTGTGTATGGTATTATGTTGGAGGTGATGCGTCAACATACATTTTTTCAGACTGGAATTCATTGAAAAAGGTGCCATAAACATAGAAAGCATCTAAAAAGAAAAATCAAGACCTATCATGATGAGTGAGTATTCTGATGAAATTGAGAGAAAAATTCTTAAAGAAATAGTTTTTGCCATTCATTAAACCTGTCTTTGTACTAGCAGACATTCTGTACTTCTTCTAAATCAACATAATCAATCATAACAGTCTGCCCTTTCAGATAGAGGAACATGTCTTCTAGGTATCTAGGATACTGGTTATTTGATAGAAAGGCATACAATTTTAAATATATAGCTAAGGAATTTCCAAGAAATGTGTCATTTTGCACACTTTTTGAACACTTGGCCTTCTATACAAAAATTGTTAGTCTTTCAAGGAATTGGAATTCCACACCTATTCATCTGTCTCATTCCTTCAGCCATCTATGAAATAATTGCTATAGTCTAAGCATAGAATCAGGCCCAAATAACAGCCTAAATTGATATCATTGAAAAGAGATTTCTATAACATGGTGCCTATGAAGAAACTACCAGGATTCCAAGAAACTACTTGAATTCTAGTCTCAGAGATCCTTTGTTATAAACAAATTATATTTTCAACTGTATGCCAAACAGTTCACCTTTTTTTTGCAAAGGAGAATTAGGCCCATTTGCTTGTGCAGCATCAGTCCAAAATGTGGTGTAATCCAGCCCTGCTCTGAGTATAGCATTGTGTGGAATTTAGGAATTCATGGATTATCCTGCTTGTTAATCCATTTGCAGATGATCCTGGCTGGTGCATTAATTCCATTGTTCCCAACTATAATTTTGTAATCCAGCCCTGCTCTGAGTAAAGCATTGTGTGGAATTTAGGAATTCATGGATTATCCTGCTTGTTAATCCATTTGCAGATGATCCTGGCTGGTGCATTAATTCCATTGTTCCCAACTATAATTCCAAGCCTTTTCTCATCGGCATTTTTGCATTGAGTCATTGTTGTTGTTTCAATAAGTTCTCTGTAGCATCCTGGAATTGAGTAATTCATGAGGTCTCTATGCCAATTCAAGGTAAGTATGAGAAGTTGTCCCTGAAATAATGCATCAGTGTTTTTCACTTCTTTCTGCATTTGGAGCTTTGACATCTTTGATTTGTTCGGGCTGTGCATGATCAACCATGCATTCAAACCTTGTCCAAGGATTTTATCGTATATTAGAATAAGGTGACGGTGTATAAATAATGTCAAAATGTTCTGCCAACTTCTCGGGGTGACCAGTGCTGTAGAGCCAAACTCTTTTGGCTGCCATAGCAACTAGAGAGTTGCCTGATTTTATTGTATATTAGAATAAGGTGACGGTGTATAAATAATGTCAAAATGTTCTGCCAACTTCTCGGGGTGACCAGTGCTGTAGAGCCAAACTCTTTTGGCTGCCATAGCAACTAGAGAGTTGCCCCCACTTTCCAGTTGCTATGGCTATACTGCTGGACAACTGCCATAGCAACTGGAGAGTTGCCCCAACTCTTTAGTTGCTTTGTGGCAGTTGTCCAGCAGTATAGCCCTGTCTCCATCCCGGGTGAGGATGGATTGTTGCTCCCAAGGACAAATACTCCCATCCAACAGGGACCATAGATGTTGTTACCCCTTCTGCAGAGGTAAAAATTGTTGGAGTGTCTGCTTGCCATCCTAGGTTCACACTTTTTCAAATTTTTGCAGGCCCTCCCTTCCCTTCCTTCCTGCACCTTACCTACATAGCCCCATCATCAGAGAGGCCTGCAGGAGGTTCCTGTTTCTGGTTGTCCAAACTTTGAAAAATTTGTCAAAAATTTAATTTTGACTCAAATTTTTCAAGTGCACAGATTTTTTCTATACGTATATTTTTTTTTTTAATTTTGAAAAAGCTTCAAAATTAAGTGAGATATCATGACAAGTGCAAAACATTTTTGAAAATTGAGCCAAAATTTGGAAAAATTCTTTTACATTTCCATTTTCAACTGATTAATTTTGAAAAATTTGTCCTTATTTAAAAATTTCTACATTTGTAAACCTTTAATGCACATCTAGCCCTTTTAGAAATTGTGAAATATTGACCAGTGCTGTAGAGCCAAACTCTTTTGGCTGCCATAGCAACTGGAGAGTTGCCACTGGAACTCTCCAGTTGCTGTGGCTATACTGCTGGACAACTGCTATAGCAACTGGAGAGTTCCAGCCCAAACATTCCAGTTTGTTGCCCAAACTTTCCATTTGCTATGGCAGTTGTCAAGCAGTAATTTTCAAATGATAAAGTTTCAGGAAGGATTGTTGCTCCCTAGGACCAATAATACCATCAGGGACCATAGATGTTGTTAAGGACGAATCCTTGGGGAGTGGTGACACGGAAATAGGTTCTTGTGACATTGTTGAAAGTGTGCTTTCCACGTCTTGTGGTTGCATTCC
>CAJPEX010003276.1:9364-27647 GCA_905338405.1 Notodromas monacha | reverse complement strand
AGAAGATTTTGTTCTTATGGCCGGGGTTCGTAAGTAAAACACGACTTCTCAGTTTAGAGTGGATACATATATTTCTGGTTTACCTCAGTCAACGCCAGACACACAAATGAATGTTAGTTCAATGCGCGCAAGTACCCTTTATAGATTCAACACGTTCCAGACGCGACTGCGCAAGCAGGATGCAACCAAATCAAAAAGTAGGGCAGGTAAATGACCGCTGTCTAGACAACTGACCTCGTGCGCTTCGGAGCGACGAGTTGCTATGCAACACCGTTCCATGATCTGCGTTTTAATGCGCACGGTATTATTGCTCTAGTACAGGACGCAAAGTCTTGGATCACAGTACGAAAAACTGGTAGCAGAGCGTGGTTCTGCCCGAAAAAAAAACTTTTTGCTTCCACTGCGCCTCTGGTTAAAATTCTTGAAATAAACTTGTGACTTTCTGGTTCCTTACGGAATTTATCCTTCTTCTAACTGATTTGTCTTGTATACTTTTGTACGATAAAAAAAACAAATCTCTTTCTGAAATCAAGTTTGTGTGCTGCTTTTCTCACGCGATCTGTTTCTTTCTTTATGCCCTTTTGAAACCTTCATCAGGTATCTAAAAAATTATTCTACTTATTTTTCTCTTGTCCAGTGTTTTCTACTCTTCTTTGTGTCCTTTTCTAGAAATCCTTTCACAACTTTTCTCAAACCTTAGAAGTCAGTGTGTGTTGTGTCCTTTTTTTTTTAAAAACAAAAAATGATGAGGACCAAAAGTCCGGCAGCCCAAAAACCGGGAATCCAAATTCTGGATACTGACACTCTTGAAGTACATCAGCTCGTGTCTGGGGCCTTCGAATCCCACACCCAGTCATTAAATCTTTTAGAAAATCTCTTTTCAAAAGTTAGGTCAATTCAAGAATCCCTCTGTTTAACCGAGTATCTAACTCTGAAACAGGGGGTATCCATACCAACTAAGCCAGATCTTTACTGGTGTAAAAAATTTAATGTTATTTTATCCCTTAACTCTCACCCAAGACCAAAAATTGGTAACATTACAAAAGTAAATGTTAGCAAGAATATACGTATTTACCTACCCTCCCCAAACTTGGGAAAACCCTTGGGCCCTGTGTGGTCACTTCTTAATATATGCCATCAAAACATGGGTCACCCATCCCCTTATTCTTCTCTTAATTTTATCCAACAAACTTTTTGAGTCAAGAGGGCCCAAACATTGGCCAAAAATATTGTAAAAAACTGTGAAAAATGTAAACAGCTTTATCTTACCAAAAATCCCCGATCCATCCTCATTTCATCTGTCAAAGGAGGTAATTTCCCTGGACTTAGAGACCCCTTTCTGTCAAATAAGTGACTCGTTTAAAGGGGGGAGTTAAGAGCATCAACAAGGTGTTGCGTAATAAGATTAAGCTGAGCGCCAGTATCAAGGAGAGCATAAACGGAATGGTTAAGAGGGGTATACAAAAGTGCAGCAGTTTCAAGAAAGGAAGGAGACGGCTCTGGAAGGACAGGAAAAGTGCAAACAGAAACCATTGATAGTCATGTAGTGGAAGCAGTAGAAGTGGATGAGGCATGTTTTGCTTCCAAATCCTTAGCTAAAGCTTGAAATTTCTTGAGTTTAGCATCCATTTCCTGAAGATGCTTGGAAGAGACGGAGTCAGAATGGGAAGAACGATCAACAGGTTTTTCATAAGGATGAGAATGATTGCAATTAAAATTAGAAGAAACACGATCGTGAGAGGACTGGGAAGAGAACAATTTCTGCGCATTACAACACAGAGAAGTATGATGCTTGCCATTACAATTTTTGCAAGTTCCACGATTATAACAATCAGCAGTTTTATGCGTGGAATTGAGACAATTACGACAAAGACTTTTATGATACCCAATCTCACAACGCTCACGGAGAGGTTTATCACACGAATTGGGATAATGCAAACCATTACAATAAACACAAGGGCGAGGAGTCCGGGGTGCAGAAGACGTAGAAGCGGATGCTGGAGAGGGAACAACAGCAGCAACCACCAAGGGCTCCTCAGGAGACGGTGCGGGTGGAGAAACCGCAGAGGCAGGTACAGACGGATCAGATGGAACGGCAACTGCAGATTGAGCAGCAGCAGAGAAAGTTAAAACTTTATCAAGATACAAATCATCTTGATGTGTACCCAGCAAATAATGTTGCCATTGCAACCTGCATTGCAACTCCATTGGCACCCCATTTTGATGCGATCGTTGGGCTAATGGTTGTTTGGTCACCCTAAAACGGCTGGGGGAGCATCGTTCCCCATGTCGTTCTGGAACGCATGCTAGCATGGGTTCCCAACGCCCCCAGTTTCCCAGCATGCATGCAACCACCCCCCACCCGCCCTTTTAATTACTGTTGTACAATCCATTCAGAAACCCATTGCACATCCATTCTGAAAACGACCCCAGATATGGAGCAGAAAAAAAGAAAAAAAAATCCCATTCAATTGCTGCTGTTTTCTTCTTTACTTTGCTTTCTTTGTGTTATCTTCTTTCTTCTTTACTTCATCTCTGCTGTGCTTTCTGTTCACAATATTCTTTCCTGATGCTCCTTTGCTTTGAATATGCTGTCCTGATGATGCTCCTGCTGGGTTTCGAACTGGGGCCATCTGAGTGAGAGTCAGTCACCTTCACATCTAGCTATGGGCACACAAGCTAGATACAATGCAAATACTTATGGTACTTATACTAAAATGAGGTATTATCAGATTAATTTAGAAAATTAGGATCTGGAGTGTAATGAGATGTAAAAGGAGTTCAGGAAATCATTTTTTGTGTAAAACACCTCACCAACATTTCTATCATTCAAAAATCTGACCTTTTTTTTACCCTGATACTGAAATGATTCTTGAAACATTTTCTCTGAATAACAATTATTGATAAAAATTTTCAGAAATGTTCAATATTAATGTACTGTAAAAAATGCAGAACCAAATACATTCTNATTTCAATGTTTATATATGTGTACATTGCTAATGCGTTGGTACTGTGTTGTTCAATGATGCTCTGAATGGGGGTTGCATTTTATTGCCCACAAAACGTTGGCAGTACCATTCCAAAATGCACCAGCCCTGCATTCTGGAATGGTGCTCTCAACAAGGGGCTCATTTTTATTGCTCAGGAAACGTTGGGAGTCCGTTTGAAAACAATTATCAGCATGGCTTCTTCTCCAGCCGTGTTCTGAATGGACTGCCAACGAGTCCTGGAATGCTTCCCTGAGAATACCACAGCAGGTCGTTGGGCTCTGCTCCCAACCATTCTGAGAATGGGTTCCAGAACCCGTTTGCAATCCATTTCCTCAACGGTTCACAGCCCAACGCCCCCATTATTTGCTGGGTAGAACGAGTAGTGTAAAAGTGAACCATCCAACAATAATGGTTCTCAGGATTACATTCCCACCTATCAAGAATTTTATCATTAATAGAACCATTAAAATGGGCTGTTTGGATAACATTAGTAAGAGCATCAAACTGATTGCCCCGCTTAAGGCAATCAGTAATACCCAGCCAAATGCGTTTGTGAACAGATTGAATAGGCACACCAAGATTGGTGAGACAAACAACACAACGCATGATCTCACGGAGGTATGCGCCAGCTTGCTCAGCTGTGCCATTAAGATACGGAAAGTTATCAATTTCTTTAAAAATCTCCTTTTTGGTCTTTTCAACATTACCATAATCATCAAAAATAGTTTCGAGCATACCCAGATAATCATCTTCATGAGAGTGACCCTCATACTGTATGACTTTCTTTAAAGCGGCACCATCAAGATGAAAAAGAAAAAGTTTAATACGCTCACGAGGAGTAAGTTTGTGGCGTGGTGCCTCATGAATATGCTTAAATTGAGTCCAAATACGTTCAAAAGTCTCACCATCATCCCCGGTAAAGCGTTTAAAGTTAACTAAGGTAGTTTTCTGATAATCCGTAATGAAAGATGTACCATCCTTACCCTGAATGGATAAACTTGAACCGGTACCATAAAGGCCAAGTTCATACTCAAAAGAACTTTCCTCGATGGTAAGCCCAAAAAGATGTTGCATTAGAGCAGCGTCAGGATAAGGGACAGAAGAGGACGGTTGTGGCCGAGACGACAGGGACAAGGTTTGATGTGAGGTATCCATCTGGTCCTGGTGAACCAAAGATGGAGCAGAAGCAGAGGACGAAAAGGGAAGACAAGAGACGGGAAGAAGAGGTGGAGGCAAAGACGGAGATGACGGCAACACAGGAAGAGTGATTCCAAAAAGAGTATGAGAAGAAGGCCGCACAGAAAGCTAACGGGATTGAAGATCAGCTGGGGTGAGAAAAATTAAAGTGTTAAGTTCCGCTTTGAGAGATTCAAAGTCCTGAGTAAAAAGAGGGGGAAGTTGAGAAAGATCAAAAATGGCAAAGAGGGTAGCTAGGTCAGTGAAATCAGAAAGAATACCTTCGAAAACGGACACTTGCCCAGAAGGATCTGGGGAAACATATGCGCGATCAGTGGAAAGAATTAAACGCGCGAGATTGATAATCGACAAAACGAGAGAAAAAGTTGAGGGGGACGGAGATGGAACAGAAACGGGAAGATCCGGCAAGGGCGCGATGGAAGGGGCAGTAGAAGGGTCCGGATCAGGGTTAGAAGGAGGAGACTCACGTAAATCCAACTCACAAAGAGGAATAGCCTCTCCAGCGGACGATGTAGTAGCCATGGGCAACAGGAAGAAAAAAAAATTGAGAAAAAACTAAGACCGCGAAGTTTATGCTCTGCTACCAATTTTTGTGCCCAAATTGGCACAAAAGAAGGCAAAGGATTTTCGAATTCTAAAATGAAACACTTCAATCAGGTGTGGGGTGCACCTGGGGATCTTGCTTTCAAGATCCCAAAAGTAAAGATATAGATATATATTTCAGTTAACCCCAAGATATCAATCACAATGAAAAACGAAATCACACACAAATCACAACCAACTTTGACAAGATCTCGTAGTGTACTGTTTTTAGATTGATTGAAAATGGCGGCATCCATTCTCTCCAGTAGAATGTTCTGGAATGTTCCTGTGGATTCCTGAAAGTAATCAAAATTCGTTATTGCAGGTGTTTGCAGTACCCACGATCAGAGAACAGTACAATAATGTACCAAATTATTCCACCACATCATCCATTTCTGAATATGCCTTTTTCAAATAAACCGTATGTTAGAAGACTGTTCCAATATTTCAGAAAGAGCCATGAGTGGATAAGTTGATTGAGAATAGAGCATGTTTACCATACACAATTTTGTTTTCATTTTCCATGACCAGCAATACTCCAGTAAAAATGTATGTTTATTTAAAGGAGAGTACAGTCAAATGTTGTTAAACTGCCCCCAGATAAACCACCACCCTCAATTAACACCAAAATTTCATCTGAAACAAATCAGCCTAATACTAAATGGCTGGAAAAACCTTGATAGACCACCATCTGTCATCTGCCAAGGTTTTTCTTGTCAAAATTGCCCAGAGCGCTTCATTTTTCCCTCTATAAACTGCCAATGATTTCTCCTGACAAAATCATCATTCAAAGACAGTCCAACTGACCACCAGTTTGACCAACCACCCAAAAAACTATTCCACAGTATTTACAGCACAACTAAACTAGAGAATATTTTGTCTGGTCCTCAGACCCTGCATTTTTTTCATCCGCAGCTGCTGGATAAAAGAGCAGTGTTCTTCTTTAGAGAAATGTTGACCCTAAAATGTCTAACTTCCTCAATTCACATAAATTTACTGGTCTTTGTAAAAAAAAAAGGTTGCCCTGGCAAAAAAGAAAATAATTAGGCTCTATGATAGATTCAACCAATCTTGCAATTGAAAAGCCTGCCACTTATCAATGCAATTTTATGATGTATTTTACATTGATGTGTAAGCAATTTTTATTGTTTTTCTTCACTCATTTATTTGATGCACTTATTATCCCTGGAAACGTAGAGAGTAATGTGCGTCTCCTTTTAATCAAGGTTTGGAAATGATTAAGTACTAAAGTCTCTACCAGACAAAAATAGTCTTTTATTCAATAGCGCAGTATACACAATCAACCACAAGACACAGGGATCTGATTACTTCCAAACTGTACTGTCTCCTGAGCTAAAATGTATATCTTCCTTAATCCTGCCAGGGGTTTATATACCATAGGATTGGGGGTACATTTGGAAGGGGAGTAGGACATGCATGTGTGCAGGTATCATTTAATGATCAACACCTGCCAATGGTTTCTGCGCAGTTAGGGGGTTGCCACGCACTGTGGTTTCCATGCGCATGTTGTCAGAGTTCTGCGCATTGTCAAGGGTCCGTGCATGTGCCTGTCAGTTTCTGTCTGTCAGTCCAAGTGTAATGGGATGGACAGGGATGGAAGAATATTAATATATTTATATATTAATCTATTATCTCTTCCTGGTGTTATGAATAACACCAAGTATCTATATTTGCTCAATAGCAAATATTCTTGCAATATACATTTGGGAATTATTATATAATTTCCACCAATAACACACTCATCATTTGTTTGAAGACTTTTCATAAAAATGTCTCTTCACTCTGGCAGTCCTGTGTAGTTCAAAAGTATAGTATATTTTTGATGACATGCAAAATATGCACAACTGTGCATGTTATTTAGTATGCTATAGGAAAAGTCAAATAATTTGACAATTTATCCCCCCACCCCCACACAAAAAGACCAAGCTAGTCTACAGTGTGACTGGATCAGACATACAGCAGCCCTTCAATTTTTGGCTTGTGACAGCTGCTAAATGAAACAGATCTTTAAAAATGAGTACAGTAATAAAAAAAATGAAATAAGATGTGGTTGCAACCTGTATATTTTCCAGATAATTTTATGGATACTGTGCACAGAAGATCCACATTGAAACATTATACAATTTTTACAGTGATATGAAATTCCCACAGATCTCAAATAATTACTGCCCAAGAATTGCACCCATATTATCATTTCTTCAACTTTTCTTTTACAAAATTTGCAAGTTTTGTACACTCAGATTGAACTGTTTTCCCCTTATAAAGGGTGCATTTTTTCCTTTGTGACCAGTAGGTCAAACCCTTTTTGCTGCTGGCCTTTGGATTTGAGGTTTTGGCTTGGCAAAAAGGAGGTATAGGCAATTGGGGTTGCCACTTAGTGCTACCCTGATAAACTGCCACCCCCCATAAACTGCCAAATTTGTCCTGCACAAACCTTGGTGGTTTAACAAGGTTTGACTGTACTTTTATATTATTGGATTTCTCTTCATTTCATCAGAAGTAATCACCAATTATGCAAGTTTTTGAATTCTGTGTTTTAGAAGCATTTCATTGTATGTATTCCCCATTTCCAACCAAATTGCAGTTTGAAATGTGCTAAAATCATTAATCTAGATACAGCTAATTTTTTTTATAAAAACTTTTTCTGAGGTCCCCAGGAGTTTGTTGTAATAAGATTCAACTGTATCTGTTTTGTACAATCAAGCCTGATGAAAACAATTTTTCTGAAACTTGTTGGTGATTTTATCATATAATGTCCTCATGTTGAGTCAGTGTCTGCATGTTCAGCCTTTTTAATGCATTTTTATTGGGAAATGAATGTCCCTACTGTATTTTGAAATGTCTGCATTTGATGGTGTCCACATGTTGTGGTCTCACTGTATTGTTGTCGTAAATTAGTTAATTTAGATCTTTTACAATCCTTAAATCCAGACGTCTCTAGATTCTCCAATTGTATAACTTACCGTCGCAAGTTGTATTTAAACTAATTTCAACAATTCCTTGAGAGGAGATTTCTTGATCCTTGTTACCGGGCAAAGTAAATTGAACTCCTCTTTTATCAAAATAGGTGAGTGAGCTTTATTTCATATTCAACAGCAAAGATAATGTACTCTAACAAACTTTGGACAGCAATGAGCGCGCGATCAACAGAGAACAGGCAACTATATAGATTTGCTCAGGTAAAGTTCGGCAAGAATGGTCAGACCAGGATCTGACCTCATTCTAGGTGAAGTTGCATAACCTTGTGGCGCGTGACTTGCGAGAGATCACGCGGCAAAACCGTGAGCCAGACAACGTGACTTTATTTGGAGCGTCGTCTGCTAGGTGAAAAGGGAATGCAGCAAAGTTATTGATGACAGTATGTGTGCATGCACACATCATCCACCGTTAGTATCAAGAGATTGGTCAGAAAGAAATTTGAGGATCCCTTCTGACACCATAATCTGCTGTGTTGCTGAGTACTTTACTGTGAAGTAACTGAGAAAATACATATGTGGTTTGTCAATCTGCTGTGATAAACTCATGTCAAATAAATTGGGGTTAATTGGTTGGAGTAAGATGGGGTGGTGGGTTAGAAGAGATGAGAAGTAATCAAGAGAATGCGTGAAAGAGTTCAATGTCTTCTGAATCTTTTTACTCATTTTGACTTTTTAAGGTGGAACCTTTCAAATTTCACTGGTGGGGGTTTCTTCCACTTTGGTGCAGACCCCTGAACGCCGGCTGATGATGAGTCAGCCTCCCAGGTGACAACAAGAGGTATTGGTATTTAATTGACAGGCGGATATGTGGTGTTGGAGGTCCTCACTTGTTAGAAGGTCTTTGAAGCAGGTGAATCTGAGCAGGTGAGGTGAATTAGTGTATCTGACCCTTTCCCTATCTGCCTTTGTCAACTAAAGTGGATGTGAATTTAAGTTGAGATGTGATAGAATAACTTAGAAGTCTGGATTTAACCAACAGTCACAGCTTCAAGTATATTCAACTTCCAAACACACCACAGTTACTCAGCCATCTGACAAGCATGGAGAAGATTCTGATAAACCAATTTGCGGCTCTGTCTGAATAAAGAATAAAAGGTCAAAAAAACCACACATTGAAAATATATTCAATACTCAACACCAAAAAGAATCGAGCTCACTCAGGCAGGGCATGACGTTTCTCACTCCCAATCTATCTTTAAAAATAAATTCCAGGAGGTCTGCCCTCCACCAGTTGCAACCCAAGAATGACCCAATGTTTCAAATGAAAAATCTGCACATCCAACAGTTTGTCCTCCAAACAAAATAAAAGAAATTATTCCAAGGAAATGTGGGCCTTCAAGGCCTGAGAGACTTCATCACGTTCCATTCCCAGGCTATGCCTAAAAGAAACCCCAATTGGTGATGCCAAATTAGGATGCACTCTGTTAATCCTCAAGGTTTCCCCAAACTCAGAATTGCGCATCATTCATAGAGTCTGCCAAATTAACTAGAGGGCAATGTGAGTAGCAAGTGCGCAATTCAAATCTTCTTATAATAACACAATTCCAACAGAAATTACAAATTCCCATCCCATATGAATCAAATAGTGTACAATACATCAACTAACTTTTGTTAATATTTGACAAATAACTGATGTACCAACAAAATAAACTCAGAAAAATACAAATACTGGCAGAAACTCAGACTCAAATGCCAAAAAAAACTCTGCAAGTACCTATCATGATATTCACATGGAAAAACCAACTCCCAGATATCTCCCATAATTATTTTCAATACAATACAACAAGAATTGAGGTTAATTATTAAAATTTTGGGTATGGACTGTTATCACTGGTAACCCATTGTAATTCAAATGTCTAGGGCCAGAGACTAGTGTTCCATGCTAGTGTTGTGCTCAACTACTGCACTACAGGAAGCCAACTACGAGACTTGATGAAGGCGTCGTTAATTGACTCCATCCAAAGCCCTGGGTTTTTTTTTTTTTTTTGTCTGGATTTACTTTCTTCTTCTGTTTCCCGGGGTTTTTTTTTTTTTTTCGTCTGGATTGACTTTCTTCATCTGATGACTTCTCTCTTTGGCTGTTATTCTGCACCCCCCCCCCCCTTCTCTGTACTGCTGCTCAAATCATACCCTCTTTTAAAGTCATTTCTTCTACTTTAATTTTCGTGAACCTGCCAATGCGGAAGCTGCTCAGTCCAAGGCGAGTCTTGGTTCGGGCTCGGGCTCTTATGCACAGAGATGTGAAGAAAAGATAAAAAGAAAGAAACGGTGGGACGATGAGAGGGGTTATTGGCGGGAGCCGGACTGGTGTCGACGGAGTTCACGGGGTTCTTCCGCATTCCACGCACCTGCCGCGGCGCTTTCTCTCATTCCGAGAGTCGGAAGGAAGGACCATGAGATCCCTCGTTACCAGGCCCGACCGACCGTCTGTCTGTCTCATTCATGAGGATCAGGACGCAGCAGAAACAAAGAACGAAAGAAAGAAAGAAAAAGAGGTGGTGCTGCTGCTGCTGCTGCTGGAGCCGAGACTGTTGTACTGGAGGCAGTAGTAATAATAATAATAATATTGGGGATGCTCCCCTATGTTTTGAACATGCATTGTACTGTATTCCCATTGCATGCCTCTCGTTTTATTTCCCAGCGTGGTGCAGCATGCGTGTCTCGCGCAAGAATATATAGAGACGACTACATTCTTTATACGCGTCCATATGCAGAAGATGATGGATATGTATGTGACGTATATATATATATATATATTTGGAGTCATATCTCTCCCATCACTGCTCGGCTTCTACTCTTGATTTCGTTGGAAACAAAATGAGAGAGAGAGAGAGAATATGTAAGTGGGCTGTGTTTACTACTTTCTTCTTATCGACGACAGCTCTTTGAGGACAGTTAGACTGTGTATATATATATATATATATAGAAAAAATCCCAACTGTCGTCTGACATCATCTTCATCAACGACTTTCTGGGTGACATTTGAAACAAAACACAGTTTTCAAAAGATTTTTGATCCTCTGCTGGTGATGCTTTGAAGACTTTCCACTTTTAGATTCGTTTGTGTACAGTACTGTACATTGTGCACTTGAATGACGAAACTTTCCGAAACGATCGACTCATGTGCTTCCACGCAGGGCGACAAAACAAAAAAGAGTCGATTAAACCGCTGAAAACTGCTTGGAATTTCTGTTGGAGCCCAGTTAGGTACAGTATATACACAGTG
Source organism: Notodromas monacha (assembly GCA_905338405.1). NCBI lineage: Eukaryota > Metazoa > Arthropoda > Ostracoda > Podocopida > Cyprididae > Notodromas > Notodromas monacha. The sequence goes on along the minus strand of CAJPEX010003276.1, from coordinate 16,653 downwards.
TTGCATTATCCGTGATGGGCGAAGGCGGTAAATGGATCATGTGCTGTACAGTACTCGCTTGAATTAGTTGCATGTCACTGTATTCTCCGCAGTACTGTACAGTGTAGTTCACTCGTTTACATTATACCATTTCGCATGGTCCATCATTGGCCAATTTTTTTTTTGTTTTTTTTTTTCTTTATGCAGGAATTTCTGTCTGCATTTTTCATCTGCATCCGCCAGCAACAGATCCCGTGAATGCTTATTTCAACTCGTATCATGTACAATCATGAGGCATTTTCTGTGATTGATTCCTGCATTACAAGGACAAATCGAATGAAATTGTCTGGAGGGTAAATAATGATGTTAGCCTTGTGCAGTGAGTACTGATGTTTCTGTCATGCTCTGCTGCAGCAAATAAGTGTGCTGATCCAGGAAAAAGAAAGGTTATTTCTCGTGGTTGACTGCTGATCATGCACAATTACAGCATCAGTAATCAGCATCGTCGTCTCGTAAAGTACAGTACTAGCTGTACTGCACCTCTTTTCCAGATATGAATCCCAGCTCCATCATGCCTGTCTCTCCGTACATCGCGGAAGAAAAAGGCACTCACTCTCTGTGTGATTCCGAGACAGTTTGTGGCCGAGATTCAGTTGGTATTGGAGGTTACTTTATTTTTATCCGGAATGGAAGGCTGAAGCAAATAAAAAAAAACCAACAAGTAATTTTTTTTTTTAACGCCACTCTTCAATCCGAGACCACGTAAATATGCAGTGTATATGTCAAGTTAGCCATGGCATCTCCTCTACTTGAACCCCCATACACGCACGCATCAGCAACCTGATGGAGCTGGTGTAAGTCTTTATTACAGGAGCATCAATGCCCCTTATTGTTTCTTTTTTTTTCGTCTTTCATTTCCAACGATTGAATGAGAGATATCAACTGATCTTATTTTATCGAGCCTCCACGCGTGCTGTCCGCTCATTTGTATCGAGTCCTAGTGGAGGCGTGCGGTGAAAATCTGTATGTTTCATCGCCTCGGTATGTGTGTGTGTGTGTGTTACAGCGTGTACTAACACACACACACACACACACAGAAAGAGAGAAACTCTGTACTAGTGTACTGCATATATCCCGCCACCACACCGCCCGGTTCCGGTTCGGCGGGTACACGACTACACAGTACACACACACACACACACACACACACACACACACACACCCACACACACACACACACACACACANCACACACACACACACACACACACACACACACACACACACACACACATGTATACACACACGCGCGCACTCAAAGGGAGAGAGACAGAGAAAGACACACACACACACACACACAGGAGAAGGAGTAGCAGCATCAGCAGCAGGAGTGTAATGACGTCATGACCCCTTGCCACTCCCGTTTGAAGCATTGAGGCGGGAGGAGAAAAGGAAGCCAGGAGTGTATAGGGAGAGAGAGAGATGCAGACGTCTGGGTCTGGGCCACGTTTTCCAGACGCCCCCCGTCTGCGTCTGCACGGCTGGCTGGCTGCCCCACTCACTTTCTGACTTATCCTGCACCCTGTTGTACATATGCAGGACATGCGTACGTAAAAAGCACTTGCTCGTCATTCCTTCTTATTGCCGGCAAAACATAGCTGCTGCACCACGCTGTTTCAATTAGCAGGCGAAATGGCACGGCAGCACGTCTACATACACGCGTACTGTATATGGAAAGAAAGAAAATCAAGTACTGTAAGTGGGGGTCATGTGCGAATGTTTCCGTCATTTTCATTCTTCATTGCTTCTGACTGCAATAACATTGCAGTGTTCTCAACTGGAACTTATGCATGATGCACTGCATGCAATATGTACGCACAGTATATGAAATAAACTGTACTGTACTTGATCAGACCAATCAGACCTGATGTCAGCATTGCCAAGGCAGAAGAAATAAGACGCCACCTGGTAACATGGCAGCACTCTACTGTACTAGTCTTCACCTTTTGCATCTTGAACATGTCTCGCCGTGAACCCGTTGAGAAATCCAGCTAATGATGTAGAGCAGTGACTTACAGTACTACGAATTTATCTTCACATTCCAGCACGTGGCTGTTTATTTTTTTTCTTTCCGTACGACTCGAGGCTACTGTGCTGCACCAGGTTTGCGTGTATGCAGGAGGAAGCATTCCAGACGAGCAGACAGACAGACAGACTGACGGACAGTCTGTCTGTCTCTGCACCCTCCCGCACATGCATGGTGAGTGACGCGAGCAGCCTGCAGCAGTAGGATGTGCGGTACCCTAAACTGTAGTACGATACTGTACTCACTTCTTCATTGATGTACAGTACTGCTCCCAGCACAGAACTCTCCGCCATGAAAAAGTCTCGTGCTCAGTACCTTGAAAACACTCCAGGTCTTTATTTTATTTTCATTTATTTCTCATTTCACTTGCAGTTGAGGGGAAGATGAGTGTGTGAGCGTGTCTTTTTGTGCTACCAGCACTAGACCACATGCACAACACCACATGTATACTTGCATTGAGCAGACATTGAATATATGTACCAGCAACCATTCAATAAGGACCAAGCAAAACAACTAGTTCTGTGAGAATAAGTGAGCGTGACCGAGCCGTGGATGCTATGCAAATCCTCCCGCAAGAGCAATCCAAAATAGATGACAGTGCTTGAATGTGAAAAAGTGTGTGTGTTTTTTAAAGCAAGTTACTCAGCATTGAGTTGTCTCACCTTCATTTAGTAAGACTTTCACGCAGAGGCTGCCCTAGGGTTTGCGGGGCCTGGGGCAAGCATGTCAAATGCGGGGCCCCTTAAAAATGCTCCCTGCCAATTCTAAAACAGCACTGGAACAATAAAAAACAAGATTTGTATCAATGTACAGCTGCAAATCTAATTACATTTTTTAAAGCTATAAAAAGGTCTTTTGCAAGTTAAATGTTTTATAAATCTTTTTCAATTACTAGTACTATAGCATATTTTAAATGCAGAATTGTTTGTTTTGGCTGAATTGGTTTTACAATTCAAATTTTCAAAATTTAAAATAACCAATAACCAAAATGGACATTGCAAATAAAATTGATATAATAGCAATAATAATTACTGCAGAAAAGAAGTGCAGGTAATCAAAACTCAATGGTTATCATCTTTGTGAGACCAAATTAAGCTGATCAGCATTCATTTATTTTAACATTCTGCAGATTAAATACATGTTTTTGCATGTGTTATTCTGGAAAATGTATCTGATGTATCAGTTATACTGCTGATAATCTTCAGGATGAACTTGAGAGGACTTTAAAAAATTGTCATGGCAGTTTTCAAGTTTTACAATGATAACCTAATTTGTATACAGGTTGATTGAGAAAATCATTTTCTGACCTTCTTATAAATGTTGCTCATTAACACAGTACAAATGTTTAGAAATGCAGCTTATCTGTTTTTAAAAACATCACAGATATTATTTTTCTCATTTTTTTGGAACAGCTGCTCTAAAATCTGGCCTGCACTTTATAACAGAAATGCATTTCTGCAGGATAATTGTACTGGCAAGGGACTTGCTTTAGAGCCAAAAACTTCCCATTCAGGGGGATTTAAAAGGAATTGTTCTTGTGAGGTTTGCCAGGGATACACTGGAAATCCAATTACAAAAGATAATTAACATCAATAAAGTTCATGCTCTAGCAAGTTCCAGAAAAAGTATTATTCTATCCATAATAGAGAAAGCAGCATATTTACTTTGAAGTCATGATGAATGAATGTGAATTTCATTGTAATCTTGATGATCATATTTTTAGAAATATTGATTGCAAATTGGACCATAATTGCATAAACTACATGGGAAAGTTTAACATTGAGGATTACCATTACAGTATTTAATGGAGATTCAAAATTCCATATGCATTGTTTCTATTTGAATTCTTATTTTTAAGAACTCAACAAGACCTTAGAAAATGTAAAAATGCATTTATCTTCAACAGAAATTTCAGCGAAGATTGAAAAATGTATATACAGTGGGAAAGCTCCTAAGTAAATATTCTTCTAAATGCATTGTTGGCTCTGTTGTGCTCTGCTAATGGATAAGAGTACTTGTCAGCAAACTTTGTGAAGAGGTAAGAATAGACTAGTTTTTTTAGAAGGGGGCCCCACTCCTTCCAGTTTTAAAAACGTGGAAAAAATTTTGAAGGGGACAGCCAATTTTCAGAGCCACTGAATGGCGGGGCTGTTCTTGAGTGCAGGGCCTTGGGCGGCCGCCCCTCTTGCCCCACCCTAGGGCCGCCACTGCTTTCATGTCTCTACAATTCACAATACTGTGTAGGAACACCTTGTACTGGATTAAAGCATACACTTGAAATGAACACAATGGTAGCAGTTTATTTGCATTCACTCTGGTAGCAGATTATTCACTAGACAGTTCACAATCTAGGCACTTGTCAATTCAACTGACAACTGTTTGGTACGGGAGCTATACAGAGTTCAGCCCAAGCAAGCATTTGGCCAATGTATGCAGGACGTATTGCTGATGATGGTCACAGTAGTGCTTCTGGACCCCAGATGCCATCATTTTGGGTTATTTGGTGGTTGCTCTGTTGGGGGCATTTGCGCTGCAGGCGGTGGTTTGGGCATTGGCAGGTGCATTTGCCTGTATTTGTCTGCACATGCAAGGCACTCTACCCACGTGACTGTGAGGTTGGCAGTTGCCTTGGAGTAGATGTGGGTGTGAAGTCCTTCAGTGCTTATAGCCAGGAGTTGGCCAATTAGCAGGGCAGTGATAGAGATTTTTCTTGACCTGGCAGGTCCCTTGGGTTGAAGGGTAGGTAATGTATGTACTCATCCCTGATGCGGTTTCCAAAATTGGGCAAATGTTTTGTCTTCCAACGGCCATAAAGCAAGAAACTGGGTGAAGTGTTTGGAGGGCAATATCCCAAACTGTGTTTTGAGCCAAGCAGTTATGTTGTTGTTTTTGTACCCTTCCTTGTAGAGGGGTTGGGCGGCTGCCACGACCGTTGGTGTTGTATGTCCAATTAGGCAATCTATCTTTGCATAGTTAGAGGTGTTGTTGTGCTTGAAAGCTATCTCTAACCTGCAGAGGTAGACTTCATAGTCCTTGTCTTTTGCTTGTTTTGGGAAGTCAACTCTGCATTGGAGGAGGGATTCTGTTAGATTTGCTGTGGGATCTGCAGCCAATGGGCCAGCGCCAAAGCCGGGCACTGAGTTTAGCAGTACTTTAAGTAGATGGACACCTCATGCTTGTAGCGTGGCAACGAGCTTGTCTCTGTTCCAGAGGTGTGTGATTTGTGCGGCTGCACAGTATGAACATATTGCTGGCAGCATGACATTGTTCCAGGGGTTGATGACCACGTGTGTGCTGGGGTGGGCAATGGTCTGCGTTGGTTCACTGGACAGCCCTGGGGACACTTTGTCCATTTCGTTTTGTATAGTCCAATCATTTGGGGTTGCCATAGTTTGTTTTTGCATGGCTGAGCCCCCAGTAAGACTTTCACGTCTCTACAATTCAAAATACTGTGTAGGAACACCTTGTACTGGATTAAAGCATACACTTGGGTTGAACACAATCGTAGCAGTTTATTTGCATTCACTCTGGTAGCAGATTATTCACTAGACAGTTCACAATCTAGGCACTTGTCAATTCAACTGACAACAGTTTGGTACAGGAGCTATACAGAGAGTGTGGCTGGCTGGGTCTTCAGGGGTGTACAAGAGATTTGGCTGATGCAAGCAGGCGGGTATTGCATCAGCCTTGCATGAGTGGATGCGCGTAACAAAGTAAGAAAACATTTGATGTTGAGTTTGTAGGCCTTTTGTGTGGGCCATGATGGCGGCGCCTATGGACCCATGCAGGGGTTGTACTATTTCATGAACATGAGTTAGTTCAGTTCATTAGGGACAAGCAATGATGAGTCATTGTGATGTGTGGTGGATGGACAACGACAACAATGATGATGAGTTTGACAAGAGTCCGTCTTGTTGTCCAAATTTTGTAAGAATTTTATCTTAAGACACTTTTGATCTGAGGAGAACGTCTTCTCCACAGAGTCAATCAATCTAGAGACTGTAAATTCTATAAGACAATCTTTCAATGAGAAGATTTAGTTCTTATGGCCAGGGTTTGTAAATGAAACACGACTTCTCGGTTTAGAGTGGATACGTATATATTTCTGGTTTACCTCAGTCAACGCCACGCTCACGAATGAATATCAGTTCAATGCGCACAAGTACCCTTTATAGATTCAACACTTTCCAGACACAACTGCGCAAGCAGGATGGGAGCATTTTGAAAGTAGGGCAGGTAAATGATTGCTGTCTAGACAACTGACCTCCTGCTCTTTGGAGCGGGAGTTGCTATGCAACACCGTTTCATGATCTGTGTTTTAATGCACACGGTATTATTGTTCTAGTACAGGATGTGTCACAATCTTGGATCACAGTCTCATACTTCAAAACAAAAGAGCAGCAAGGACTTGAAAAAGAAGAATCCAAGAGGGAATAACATTGTTGGTGTGTATCAACATGTGCTACAACATCTTCACTGGACAGCAAACAGTGTATGTATGTATGTATGTATGTATGTATGTAGTACCATGCACTTGTCCTCATAATGATACAGAAAACAAGCAGGAATGAGATGCACAAGAGCCTCCTTCTCATTCTGTATACACAGTACAGTGGTACCTTGCAGAACAAACTCCCCGTAAAACAAACACTCCACAGAACAAACTTTTTTTGTGGGAAAATCCTTTTTTTCACCCTTGTACTATGAACAAAATTTGTAGTACAAATGTTTTTCTCACAAAAAATCTGAAAAATTTGGAAATTTGAAATTTTAAAAAATATTTATTTAAAGGCTATTAAAAATTTTAAAAATCATACAACATAAAAACATTCAATTGAGAAGACATTCATGTCATTTAAAATTGAACAAAATTTTTAAAATTAGCAATCACAAAAATTTATTTGAAAAATTTCAAATGAATACTGTACCACTTTTTGAGGACAATTTTCTGTATCATATTGAAATTCATTAAAGCACTGCATCCAGGGGGGTTCTGCTAAAAAAAAACCAGTTTTAACATTTACCTTTGATTTAAATTTCCACAGAGGGTAGATTGCAGGTTTAAAAAATATTTGTTTCCAGGGACTTTTGCTCACAGCAAAAAATCCTTGAAAACCCCTGCAATTCAGATTCTAATCCAATTGGATTAGAATTTGAATTGCAGGAGTTATGCTCAAAGTGAAATTCATTTGGAGAGAATTTTTGCTGTAAGCATAACTTCCTT
>CAJPEX010003275.1:0-30314 GCA_905338405.1 Notodromas monacha | reverse complement strand
ATGCTGTAAACCAGAATGGCAAACGTCACGCTGAGGCACAAGGTTGTTGGCGGTGACAGTGTCGATTGCGAGTCGGAGTCGTCAACGTCGACGTCGAATAAGTCTACGTCATAGGCAGCAGCAGCAGTTGTTGGGTCTAAAGGTGCAAAGGATGCTCCAGATTTTAGAAATCTCGCCCACTTCGCTGGACGTGCTGCCAGGTCCCAGAAAAATCGCCAATATCCTCCCACTGTCAGAACCTGTTCGGGTTGCAAATTTTAGCATTGCATCATCGTCTGAGATTGAGAAACCTTTTTTTTATACGTTATACAGGTAGAGCCTCTCTGTACAACGAAATTCAAGGGGCCAGAAAAAAGCATTATTTATAAACCCAGAAAAATTTAAACGCTATTTTGAGTAATCACTGTTTTGGGACGCGCTCAACTGTTCACTCAAGTTTTTATTGCACAGTTTGAATAGAAATTAAACTGCACGAGTTTATCACGACTCGATAAAACACACAGCATTTATAAAAAACTGAAAGCGACTTAAAAACTTACATTCAGAGAATTGGTACGAAACGCCATAAGCCTGCATTAAACTTTATATCGATGTCATAAGATGAATAACGCGATATAGGATAGCCTTAAAGAGTTCATTGAAAGCTCTTAGGAATATCTGCAGGAACATGATTTATTGCATCATGAAAACCCGCGACCTGACCACCTACGCATGTGCTAATACTGTACCGCACAGTATTACAAATTGCAGTGATCGGGATTCCTCGACACGCGAGTATTTCATGCGACTCATTCCGGCATCCTTGGAATGTTTCTATTGCAGAAAAATTCCCAACTTATTACCGAAAAAAACTCTTATTCATAAATTTTAACTTTTAATTTTTTTTACGACCAATGTCTTTCTCGGTGTAATTCATTATTTTGCCCAGGATATCTGCGTGAATTATAGCCATAGATGTGAGTGAATATGGCATCAAAAAGCAAAAAAACATTGCTTCTCTTGATATTTCGCGGTAATTTTATTGGATACATTAATTTGCAGTAATAAGTATTTTACATTTGGTCGCCGTATGACAAGAGTACTCTGTTCCTGGATGAGTTTCGTTCTGCCAAATTTTAATTATGTGAAACGCGTTTTTCTCAAGGGTACATTGTAGATCATTCCAGCCATAATAAACCGTAATATCTGTGCATTTTTCCGCAGAAAATTAATGATTTAATATTGTTTTGCATGAAATTGAAGTTAATCTGGCAACTCTTGCACGTAACTTTCTGTATTTCTCTCATTATAAATAAAGAAAGATTCGAAACTGCTTTTCTATTTCTTCTTGATTTTAAAAAGAATATTGTTTCAGTCCAAAACGTTACAATTTACGCATTTTTTCAGTTAAAAATTCAAAGGAACATTTTGGGTTCGTTTCAAAGGAACTCACTGTATTCTGAAAACAGGTCTAATTTCGAAAGAATCTTCCTTTCAGCGGAGAACTTCATTTAATTGTACTGAAAGCACACTTATTTATCGGATGGCCATAGAACAGATTTAGCAAAAAGTCCGCTCCAATCTCCCCACTGAGTTCATTAACCGATTCAATTTTTTCTCATGGTTTTGATGATAACTTAAGCCAGAAGTGAGTGAAAATGCGAAAGATTTTATTAAATTAAAAAAGTACTTACTGTGAGGAAAAAGCCGCGGGAAACGGCCGCAAGGATTTGGAACCCTGCGGGTGTTAATAAACGCGACGCGCGGTGAGGTGACCCCGGCTGGGTTGATCCTCTCGACCTGATTCTTCTTTCCTGTGGGAAGAAGATTCCTTTTTTTTTGCGGCACAGGCTCATATGCGTAAGACTGAGTATATTGCCAGCGAAGACGATGCATAGGGTTCCGCAGAAAGTTACAGTCGCTTATGTAAGCTTCGGTTTTTATCAGACGTGCGAGTGCTAAAAAAAATCAGCAGCTGCAGTTTCTTCTGGATACTGTATTTACAATGCGTACTGAAGTACGCTAGATCCAGGTACATGTAAAAATGAAGTACTGTATCAAAAAGATCGAAATGTACCGGGGTGAGATTTACGTAGGACGTACTTGAGAAAAAAATTTGAGAATTAAGCCCTGAAAAACACAACATACTCGAGTCCGATGCGTGCAATACATTCAAAAGAATATTATACAGCATATCGAAAGTATGCCATAAACTTTCTCTCTTTCCACATAGAACATGTGAAACATCACTTCTGTGAGTTGAAAATCATTGTGATGTAAAACTTTCTTTTTGATCTTTAATAAAAAATAAATGAGGGTTTGTGATGAGCCGAGTTTACCCCAAGAAAACTTCCAAGTTTTTTCGGCCTAACAATTCTTGCTAAAAAAAAAAGAGTCTACACATTGCCTGCAATTTTTGAAAGAGCGCACGAATAAAAAAGGAAAACGTCAGAAGAGCATCTGATTACTTTAGATTAAAGGCTAGTTCAAGTGGATACTCGTTATGTTTTGCGTTTGCTCATTTTTGAATTTTCGTTCGTGTGCTTTCGCATTTGTAAATTGTTCTCTTTTTTTTTGCGTTTCGAGGAAACGATGCGATGGAAGGTATTGGAAAGTGGGTGCTTTTTAACGTCGAACCTTTTACACCTGTCCAATCTTCTCATTAGTCCTGTGATGGAATCGTGAGGCTAAGCTGACCTTGCACATCAATCCACCACAGGTCTTGGAGGTTCGCGAAAAAGAAAATTTCGTTGTAATCTGGGGGTAAAGGAAATCTTTGTACGATTCATCAGACCTGCTTTCGATTTATATTTTCTTTTATGAGTTTCCCCTGGTTCTTCTCACTGAAGTTGCGATAAAAAATATTGAACGATGCAAGAATGATTCAAAAATTCCATCAATGTTCTGTATTTAAATAAAAAAAGAGTTGTGGGTAATTGCCTCTCCGATTCGGAATCATTCACTTCATAGTGGACTAATATAGACAAAAAATAATAATACTTGGGGGCTAGACTAGAAACCAGATGAAAAATATTTGCAAAGCATTCTCTTCGATGCATTAGTTATTGCTGTAAATATATGAGTAAACTCATTCATTATCACTCGAAAAAAATAACATAAGGACTATTTTTTTTGCATTATTAATAATTATCAGGCTTCAGAAATTTTCGCGAAATACTTACGGATTTTCGAATTATCGGGTAGTACTTAAAGCAATTGCAAATGCGGGAAAGATGGACGTTTGACATTTTAATCTCATTTCATTTCGTGACATTTTAAACTCATTTCATTTTGTCACATTTTAATCTCATGTTACCTGTACCCTCTGATGTCTTCTCTGAACTGATAAGGTGAGCAAAAGATATAAGACAGTTAAGGAATGCTGAAATAATACTCGGTAAAATTGCATGATCCATCCAAGAAGGCATGAAAGACCGAAGACGAAAATGTTTTCTGCGAAATCCCGTAGTCACGGATAAAATCGGCGAATTTGTGAGAATAAGTCAAAAGACTGAAGGCCTGATTCGATATAAGGTCATGAATAGAATAAATTATTGAATATTTCCTCTGTTACTGCATACCACTTTTTAAAATGCATTCTTGATTCAATTTTTGCGGGCATCATGAATTGCAGTGTTGCGCGACTTTTCAGAAAATGGCAGACGACTAGCAAAAAATCTGAAAATGTTTTCTGCGAACTTGCCAATTGTCAAGGTTGGGAAAAGTATTATGTTTTGGGAAATTTATTCGCTAGTTGAGAATACTCCGTCATTCAAAATTAGTATGGCAATTTTTTTTTTACAAAGGTGACATGGCACAGGATGGAACCTCAGCATTTTTCAAAAAGCAAGATTGCAAGTTGTATGAAACTTGCTTTTATTTGACAGTAATATATGAAAGATACAATTTGGAAGGCTTCAAATAATACGAAGATGCCGTCAATGCATGCAATCTACAAACTTAATGCTACTAAAATATATAAATATAAATATAAAAGAGGAGTCGTTTCGATTTTTAGACAGCACAAATATTGTAAGAATTTCAAATTCTGCACAGAACTGAAAGAAATTCGCTCCACACGGGAAGAAAAAATCCACCTAATTATCTAAACTCACTCAGCAGACCTAAACTTTTATTCTCTGTTCCATGAAAAAACTTGAAAATGTTTAAAAGAACTGTACAGTACTAAACTTAATTACTCACATGGAACTCGGCAAAAGTATCTGTCACTTTCTTGTCAACGCATTTGCGGAAGAAATCCAAGCCTTTTACATTTTTTCTCATCAACAACAACCCTTTTCGTCAAAGATGATTTCCTAAAATTATAAGTATGGACTTGTGAATTTCCAGGATTTTTGGTTCGCCCCGAATTGATTATCTCCTTCGAATACGCATCCTGAACANAAAAACACAACATACTCGAGTCCGATGCGTGCAATACATTCAAAAGAATATTATACAGCATATCAAAAGTATGCCATAAACTTTCTCTCTTTCCACATAGAACATGTGAAATATCACTTCTGTGAGTTGAAAATCATTGTGATGTAAAACTTTCTTTTTGATCTTTAATAAAAAATAAATGAGGGTTTGTGATGAGCCGAGTTTACCCCAAGAAAACTTCCAAGTTTTTTCGGCCTAACAATTCTTGCTAAAAAAAAAAGAGTCTACACATTGCCTGCAATTTTTGAAAGAGCGCACGAATAAAAAAGGAAAACGTCAGAAGAGCATCTGATTACTTTAGATTAAAGGCTAGTTCAAGTGGATACTCGTTATGTTTTGCGTTTGCTCATTTTTGAATTTTCGTTCGTGTGCTTTCGCATTTGTAAATTGTTCTCTTTTTTTTTGCGTTTCGAGGAAACGATGCGATGGAAGGTATTGGAAAGTGGGTGCTTTTTAACGTCGAACCTTTTACACCTGTCCAATCTTCTCATTAGTCCTGTGATGGAATCGTGAGGCTAAGCTGACCTTGCACATCAATCCACCACAGGTCTTGGAGGTTCGCGAAAAAGAAAATTTCGTTGTAATCTGGGGGTAAAGGAAATCTTTGTACGATTCATCAGACCTGCTTTCGATTTATATTTTCTTTTATGAGTTTCCCCTGGTTCTTCTCACTGAAGTTGCGATAAAAAATATTGAACGATGCAAGAATGATTCAAAAATTCCATCAATGTTCTGTATTTAAATAAAAAAGAGTTGTGGGTAATTGCCTCTCCGAATCGGTATCATTCAATTCATAGTGGACTACTAGACAAAAACAAAAACAAAAAACAAACAACTGTGGACTAGATTAGAAACCAGACAAAAAATATTTGCAAAGCATTCTCTTCGATGCATTAGTTATTGCTGTAAATATATGAGTAAACTCATTCATTATCACTCGAAAAAATAAAATAAGGACTATTTTTTTGCATCATTAATAATTATCAGGCTTCAGAAATTTACGCGAAATACTTACGGATTTTCGAATTATCGGGTAGTACTTGAAGCAATTGCAAATGCGGGAAAGATGGACGCTTGACATTTTAATCTCATTTCATTTCGTGACATTTTAAACTCATTTCATTTTGTGACATTTTAATCTGATGTTACCTGTACCCTCAGGAACATGGTAAATTTCCACCCCCCCCCCCTTCTGATGTCTTCTCTGAACTAATAGGGTTTAGCAAAAGAGATAAGGCAGTTAAGGAATGCTCAAATAATACTCGGTAAAATTGCATGATCCATCCAAAAAGGCACGAAAGACCGAAGACGAAAATGTTTTCTGCGAAATCCCGTAGTCACGGATGAAATCGGCGAATTCGTGAGAATAAGTTAAAAGACTGAAGGCCTGATTCGATATAAGGTCATGAATAGAATAAATTATTGAATATTTCCTCTGTTACTGCGTACCACTTTTTAAAATGCATTCTTGATTCAATTTTTGCGGGCATCATGAATTGCAGTGTTGCGCGACTTTTCAGAAAATGGCAGACGACTAGCAAAAAATCTGAAAATGTTTTCTGCGAACTTGCCAATTGTCAAGGTTGGGAAAAGTATTATGTTTTGGGAAAATTATTCGTTAGTTGAGAGTACTCCGTCATTCAAAATTATTATGGCCATTTATTTATTTTCTACAATGGTGACATGGCACAGGATGGAACCTGAGCATTTTTCAAAAAGCAAGATTGCAAGTTGTATGAAACTTGATTTTACTTGACAGTAATATATGAAAGATATAATTTTGAAGACTTCAAATAATACGAAGATGCCTTCAATGCATGCAATCTACAAACTTAATGCTACTAAAATATTTGAAGAGGAGTCATTTCGATTTTTAGACAGCACAAATATGGAAAGAATTTAAAATTCTGCGCAGAAATGAAATGAATTCGCTCCACACGGGAAGACAAAATCCACCTAATTATCGAAACTCATTCAGCAGGCCTAAACTTTTATTCTCTGTTCCATGAAGACCAAAAACTTGAAACTGTTTAAAGAACTCGGCAAAAGTGTCTGTCAACGTATTTGCGGAAGAAATCCAAGCCTTTTACATTTTTCTTTCTCATCAACAACAACCCTTTTCGTCAAAGATGATTTCCTAAAATTATAAGTATGGACTTGTGAATTTCCAGGATTTTTGGTTCGCCCCGAATTGATTATCTCCTTCGAATACGCATCCTGAACAAAATCCTCTTTGCAGCAGCATTTGGTGGGATTGCGAGAAGCTGGTGTGAACTCTCACCTTTTCCGGCAATAAACAGGGCACCCAGTCTCCGACCTGATATTAACTCTACGGAGTTCACTTGTCTCTTCTGGATAAAAAGTCTTGTCTTGAATCGTAGCTTGGATTCAGGTCAAGACATCACACTAGTGACAGTAGAATTAATGTCGTTCTATCAGGTCTGTGATTCCGTTTCTTCACGTCGAAGTTATCTGGAGAAGGAAATGGATTCGTAGCGCAGAAGCAATGCGCATTTAGTTTCGTTTAACAATATTTATCGTACTTTTCCAGGCAGTGAATCAATCCAAATATAGGGCTGCACTGCTGTAAATGGAAAATTTCCGCGATATTTCAGAATTTGTTTAAAGTTTCGGCTTCTTGAAGACAGAAGAGGAATCTTTTTGGAACGAAAGAAATGAGATCAGAAAAAGTAAATTGGTTGTATGAAGACTTTTATGACGAAGGCCTTTGAGGTCCGAATGGCTTAATTTTTATTGGATTATACTAAGTACATTAAAATGATTACGTCATCTTACATTCAATGCCATTATTGCATTCAGTTATTGTTCAAACAAAGTATCGTTCAAATCTCCTGCGGTACAGTATACTGTCGTCCACATGACATTTGAGTCTTCTAACAAGACATTTTTCAAAACAAATATTTTTGCCAGGTCCCAATTGTTTTTGTCGTGAACAAACGTTCATTATTATATTATTTATCAAATAATTTATTCGATTTATTCTCCCTTACGCTACTGTGGACCGAAGAAGTGGATTATATTTTCAAGAAGTGTTTTTTTTTTTTAGGGTTGGAGGTGTGACTTCCAAAGAAGTGTAACTCAATTTCATGATGCTTCGAAAAATGACAAATTCTACGACTTTCGTCGCATTCATAGAAACAGTATGTCCATTAACTAAAAGAAAAACGATAAAAAATCTCAATGTGGTTTATTGGGAAAGTTAAATGGTTCCTCCAAGGATTGTCTTGGCTTCACGCGCCTTCAACTGACTTAAAAGTATAGTCAGCCAGGCAAAACAAATTAAATTTCAGAAGGATGTTTTAGAATCATAATTTTTCAAGAATTTTCGACGCAGTAACTATAAGAGAACGATTATGATTCCAATGGTGACCTAGCAACTTTTATGCCTCGATAAATACAGAAAATGACCCATTCTTCGTGTATATTTTCGTTTTTCTCTGAAGAATTCAGCAATGAACGAAGAAATCGTACGTCCAAGGTGATCATAGAAATCTGCATATTTTTTGGATGGACTTTTGAAGATAGATTGTGCTTGCATTATTAAAAAGTTACACAATTCCAAAAAAACGTCGTACTGTATGTAATACGACTTCAAAAAAGCCCTTCGATAATGAGTGGCAATAAAAATGTTAGCTCCAAGTGAAACATTGACCATGTGTCTAGTAAAACTCAAATTATCCGGTTTACTATTATCAACTGGGATGAGGCATTTGAAATAAATAACCTAAGAAGCAAAATCGTTGCAATTTCAGCGGATTGTGATTATTCATGATGAGGCCATTCTTGAATTTTTTATTTTCGAGTTTTCATTACTGTAGTACAGTATCTTGATAATAACTCAATTGAATCAATTCAAGCTCTTCAATGTGTGATTCGCGGTTTAAAGAGGGTAAATTGGCACACCTGATATTTTCCGGCGTGCCAAATGCTGAGCAGAGTTCCGAGCCAAATCGGGAAGCAAAGCCAAAAAAGTATTGCAGTTTTGTCGGCTCTTTCGTTACAAGTGGGTCCCAAGAATTTTGTCATCGGGCCGCCATCGTGGCCGCCGTCGCAGTCGCCGGTGTCGCCTCCCAGCCCACGGAAGCCGCCACCGTCGGCCGCCACGGAAAGCGTCGATTCTTTAAAAACTTCCGGCCCTCTTACAAAACCCCGGAACTCGCCTAGCATCGCAGACGCACTTCCGATTGCCACGCGTAAGCGTGAGTAAATTTTAAAATTAACAGGAATTTAGAAAACATTAAAATGAAATGACAAAAAGATCGTTGAAGGTTGCTGCTTATAGGAAAGTTTCTTGTGTTCCGAAAAAAAAAACCTTCGAAAGTTTTCACCCGAGGCTCTCCTGCTTTAAAACGATTAACGAAATTCTCTTTTACCTCTTGAAAATTGTTCCTATCAATCGAATGTGTCAAACTGAAGCAGACTCAGACACATGACGAATCTCATCTCCGCTTTCTGCCAAACCCAATTTCTGGAACGTCTTCAAGTGTGTAATGAACTGATATTAATGTGGATTTGGCTGAAATTGCCCGAAAACCAGTTTCGAGAACCTGTGTTGCTCAATTATGCTCAAGGTCAAGAAGTCATCGTCGAAATTTGCTGAGGCCACATAAAGCATAATCCAGCACAAGCATGTCCTAATACTACACTGTCAATAAAATTAGTTAAATGAGGATTACTTTTTAGATTCATGAAGTCACGTAACTACAGCAACATGAGACCAAGCTTTTATCTAATACAAGCTGGAGGATACAATTTTGTAAAAGTTGAAATTTATTATCAATCAGGATCATATTTCTTTTCTAGCTTTACCAAGCAGGTAAGAATTTTATCTCAAGCTGTTTTCGTTTTAATAAATCCCAAACAGATTACGAAGTCTTCAACATAATTTAGAACGGTGTTCCCCAATCCCTAATGTGAATAAAAGTACTTGAATAATAATTATTTTTAAAGCGCATGGAAAACTTCGAAAACATGCACATCTCTATGTTTAGAAATTGCAAAAATTTTGGCGAATTTAAATTCAGGATATTGCTTTGGATTTTCTGCGTTGGCAGCTTTCGTCTCTGAGCCGAAGTCTGGGGACTTTCTGAAATCCCCTCGTATTTTCAATCTGGACATTTAGAGGTACTCATAACTCATAATCAAGTTTGTACTTCGGAGAATTTGCAGTGATTCGTACTTGGATTTTGTGGGTGCCGAATGAGCCACCGCGAGACACGATAATTTGTGGTTCTCTGCTTCATTAGAGTGTTCTCGGAATTAATTATACGAGATAATGTGCTGTTACATTATCGTTTCGGAGGAAATTTCCAGAAACCCCTCGCTTCGGGGAACATGGCAAGCATTTTGGCACATGGGTTGAGTGACGGAAAAAAAAAATGTTCGCCGAAATACTCCCGAGTTGCTTCCTTCCAGTTCTTCGTTTCTCCCACTTCATCCTTCATGTGCCACACAGAATCCAGACGCAAATAATTCCTCTCGTCTGTAGTGACCTTTTTTTTTTATAAAGACCTTCTATAATTCATCGCAGAATTTCCACACAGTTTTGCATGCACGGCTAATTAAAGCCGCCGTCATTCGAATGAATTGCCTGCGGCGTTACGCCGGAATTTTGCGTTTCGGGGAAGGAATGCGTGGGCAAATGCCCTCGGGGCTCACGTTTCGAAATTCCTGCGTGCAGAACTTTAGTCAATGCTGCTGCATGCGCGTTGAGGCGGAATTTGGCCGCGGGTTCCTTCCTTCCGGTTCTGTGCAGAGGCGAGGTGAGTCTCTTTTGCTAAATTTCAGCGCGTGTGTGTGTGTGTGTGTGTGTTCTTTGAAGAAAGGCTCATTAATGCCGGGCCCGAGGGTTGCTTTTGATGTAGGGGCCGAGTCCCTTGAAGGAATCTCTCGTCTCTCACTCACTTATCGGCGTGCTCTCTCTCTCTCATGGTTTCTGTTGTTTGCGAATGTTTGTTCCTCCGCCTATACGCGTATAATTGTGGAAAAAAAGTTTGACTGAGGATTGATTACCTTTTACAAGGATTCTCCTCTTACAATGCAAATTAACGTGTTATCTTTTTAGGGTTCTGGTCTGCACTAGACTTGACTTCGCGAACGAGTCGTGCGTCAAAACCGATATTAATTCTTGATCTGAAAAAATAATTGAAGTGCGTCTCAAAATTGGCATGAATCCATAAAAACAATTGGATTTCAGGACTCTCAATAGTGCTGATATTGATTGTAGAAAACAAAAATTATTAGTTTTGCGCATTCTCAATTTTTATTGCTGGCGGAAGTTTTCTTCCTGGAATCAAACACTTGCGTTCAGAATTCAGACTGCTGTGAGTTTTAATTAAAAAACTGCGATGTAGTGAAAATTTATGCTTTCGAAAATCAGTAGAACCAATTCCTGCTTCAAAGTCATATGCCATTACTGTATAATTGTTGAAAATAATCTCGCTTTAATTTGTCTGAATACAGACGAGATATTTTGATTAATACTGTTGGTGCAACTTTTGATTTTCTGCTTAGTTCTGCAAGATTCTTTGGAATAATATGCGTAAAACTTCAGATGTTTACGAGGTTAATTTTTGCCTACGTTGGAAAATTATTACCGTGAAAGCGACATTTTTCTAGCTTGCTGTTCTTCATATTCATCGAATTCGAAAGAAAAATTTAGTTGCTATGAAAGATTATAGAATTGTAAATATTACTCTTGTTTCAAAGGGTGTGGTTTACTCGGGATTCGTAACTAATGCGGTATTCACTCGTATGTGATAAACATGTTAACGAATACATGAAAAAAGGGAAGCTGAAAAATGGAGGAATCATTGTTTGCGCGTGACTCAGTTTCTCAGAAAAGGCTTCATTGCGTGTTTTCAACAATTCAGGACAAAATGGCCTCGAGGGCGGGGGGGATAAATCCAGGTCATGTCAAATACAATGGCAGCTGCACAGCAGCACTTCTAATGAGCCGAAAATGTCAAGTCGGGGTCAACGTCGATCACTCGTATACGCGTCTCGTTTATTTTGAACCCGAAAGAAAGGCGAAAATCATCACTGGCCTCGACAAGTCTTCGATACATTCGTGTCAATCGGATTCTCACTTCTTTTTTTTTTCTTTCTTTTTAGCTTTCGCAGAATATTTTCGCATTTTCCAGTACTAACAGAAGATGAACAGTTCACGCTGTAAAACGCAGCAATTATAATTTCTTGCATTTTTATGAAATGCAAATTTTCTTCTCATTCCGGAATGCGAGAAAGAAGTAACCAAATAAAATTAGTTTTTCCTGTCTATTGAATGTCCACATGAGAAAGAATTTTAAATTAAACATTTGGTTCTATTTGTGTTTGATTCCAAATGAGGTTAGAGGCCACTTTTGCATGTGCAGTATTCATTTTTACGCCAAGGAGTTTTTTTTTTTCTCGGTTAGACGCATCATTCGTTTGCTAATTTTTTCATCCCATTTAAAATTTTACTCATTTTTCCTTGTTTGAAATTAAGTTGGTTTCGTTCTTTGAAAAAATATTAATGCGTGAAAACCCTCCTAACATCTGTGATTAAACACAACATTCTTGTTCAAGCAATTATATAAGAAAATTTCTTCAATTTCAGCTGTGAGGCAATTCGCTCATGCAACGGATTTCGCAACCGAGATTTACGTAAATATTGTTGGAACACTTTTTCATTTTTAAAAATGTTCGTGTAACTTTTTACAATTATCTGAAGTATTCTTTCCGCTGTGACTGTAAAACATGCAGTTGCGTCAGGTTGATTTAAATTTTCCTTATTCTCTCCATTCCGATTTGCGTTCGAAAAATTGGAACACGGTTAATAAAGACTAAATATTCATTAAAAAAAAGTTATTTGTATCCAATACCGCATTCAAGATAGAAGGGCACAATTTTGGCAAAAATTATTTTACCCGACCATCGTATTTTGGCATTGGTTATAAACTGCCAGATTCGTGGAAAGGTTCTTCTTTGTTTATCAAATGTATCAAATTGAATAAATGAATTTATATTGTATTTTTGGCGACAATCTTATTCGGGGTTGAAATTAGAGTCCTGCGGCTGCCGCGAAAACGCTTATGTAAGTTCAAAATCATGTCTACTTCCTCGGGTGAACTCAAATTCTGTCACTTGAGCAGAGAAACATGTTCCGGTCATAATTAGATTGTCGTTGGAACAAATGCCCCTGGAAGTCAACGGGATGACAGGACTTGCAAGGTCAATAATCCTGCGCGTGGTTTCCGTGGATTAAGATTATTTCCCTGAGATCCTGTTGCATTTCCGCAATCCTATTCTCTGGAATAATTTTTTTTACTTTCCTGTTATCTCAGTACCTAATTTCCTGTTATCTCTGCACCTTCCCTCTGACCAATTTAGCCTGACCTAACCTAACTTCACCTAACCGCCTCCCAAAATCAGTTCCTGCATTTTTGGGTTTCTGCTGAAACTGATTTTGGGAGGTGGTTAGGTAATGTTAGGTTAGGTCAGGTTATGTTTGTTAAAAGATATTTGTAACTAACATAACCTGACCTAACCTAACTTTACCTAACCGCCTCCCAAAAACAGTTTCAGCAGAATGCGGAAAAATAAAATTCACAGTTTCTGGTAGGTTGTTGTGGTCATGAACTTGTCCTAAAGATTTGTCTGGATGGTAGTGCGGTCTAGGAATGAGGTACTGAGATAACAGGAAAGTACCTAATTTTCCTTTCCGAGATTTAATTTCCAAGATTGATGCTGATCAAATCCTGTGGGGTACTTTTGCGTGCTGATGAGATGTTTGCGTGCTGCTGGGGTAGGATTTGGACTGAAGACTGCCGAAATCTGTTTTTATTTCCAAGGGAATCTAGAACGGGAAATCAATCAAATTATGGCTAATTTGTTTTTAGGGCTCCAGTACTTTTTAAAGCCACACCCGCGCAGTTTCCGAACATGTCAGGGTACAATTGGGAGAAAATGAGACTCTTATGACTCCGATATGCTAAAAATTTCAGGAAAATAAGGATGAAGATGCGGATATTTTGCTCGAATGCAAAATATTCCGAATCAATCTACCCGAAGATCCAGCCAAGTATATCACGGCCACCTGGGGGTCAAAACGCTGACGAAAACGACTCTACTGAGGTCAGTGATGAGTTGGGGATCGCTGATGACCCGTCAGGTCAATCCGGTGACGACACTGTCAACAGCGAACAACTAGGTGAGACTTACCCTAATGGACAAATGTCGTGTGTGCCAATTTCTTCTCGGTAACGTGCTTCGACTGCGTTCATGGCAACAGTGTGTAAAAGACATTCTGATTTTCTTGAAGCCTGTTCTGGAAATTCCGCGTATTTTGGGACAATTTTTGTTGAATTATTTCTCGGATACTTTGCGTCTTAAAAGTCCCAAAAAATGAGTCATTGACGGAATTCGTGGGAATGTCGTTTCCTTATTTTTCCACCTTGTCTCCCACAAAAAAAATATGTGACCTTTTCGTGAGGCCCTAAAGCTAATTTCAGGCATCCATTCCGGCATGAAGGTCAACCCAGGAATAAACCCTACTAAATACCGAGCAATAATTTATTTCCTGAAACGATGTACCTTTGGATTGCATTTTCTATTAGTGGCATGAGTTCACAGTGTTGGATTTACTGGAATTGCGGACATCTTCAAATCAAAAATGAATCAACTGAAATTAGGATTTTAAGATTTCTAGAGTTATCGTCGTTTTAAAATGTCTGAGTAAAAAAAATTCACTGAAGGAAAAATGCCGTGAAAGGGTTTTTTTGCACTTTTTGGAGGAAAAATCAAGGCTCGTCATTCTTTGGAGACACGATTGCATCCTTCAGTGCGGAAGTTTTTTAAATTTTTATTCACAGTATTTTTTTTACGAGAAAAAAATATTGTTCTACAGCATGAATGTTTTCTATTCCTCCTAAACCCCATATTTTCTTTTTTTTAGTGCGGAAGTTTTTTTTATTTTTATTTACAGTAATTTTTTACGAGAAAAAAATTTGTTCTACAGCATGAATGTTTTTCTATTCCTCCTAAACCCATATTTTCTTTGTAATTCAACTGCCCGGAAATACATCGTCTTAATAATGCGTAAAATAGTTTTTTCAACACGTGATAAATCAGAGTCGTTAGTTTTAAATAAAGGTTGTATTACGGTACAATAAAATTATCAATGGCATTTAGTTGAAGTTCAGCTTATCGTCTTGCGAGGTTTTCGGAAATGGTGAGTTTTCAAATTAGAAAAACTTCAGAATGAAGACATACTTTGTAAACAGTCCGTTAGGAAAAAACATTTGTAAAAGAATTGATGGACAATATTTCTTGCTGTTGATAAGATGGGGAATTAATTGTTGCACCAATCGAATTTTTCTTTCGTATCTGATACTTCTTTCTCAAAGGAAGATACCGGAGTCTTATGGGGATTGTTTCGTCATCGGCAGCAGAGTCTTTTGTATTTCTAGAAAGAAAAAAAAAATCAATCAAGTGCAGTAATGATGTCGGCTTTTTCTTTTCTTGTACAGCAAATAACGAACCACAGCATATAACGACATTGACTGCAACAATGGCCATTCACTCAAGTAGTGTGGATTCCCCGGGGTCTCAACCCCAAACAGATGGGTTCGACACTTCCTTAGGCCCAAGTCGACTCCATCAAGAACAAGCCAATGATGATTTTGACAATGTGTCAAGTGAGCCCATTGTGATGGCGACGTCGACGAGTGAAGTTTCTTTGGCATTTGGGTCTTCGGAACCATTTCCTCAACTTCCGGATCAGAATTCAGACTTGGTTGAAAACGGGCTGCAGTTGAAGAGGACATTTTCCGTGGGTCTGTTGCACGTCGATGCTGAGGATGTCGTTGTGCAGGTG
Organism: Notodromas monacha; assembly: GCA_905338405.1. NCBI lineage: Eukaryota > Metazoa > Arthropoda > Ostracoda > Podocopida > Cyprididae > Notodromas > Notodromas monacha. Next base: position 15,016 of record CAJPEX010003275.1, on the reverse strand, counting down.
AGTTGCTAATTTCCTCTAGTTATTTCAGCTGGATGCGAAGAAGGATTAATAATCACGAGGGATAACATTTGTCGTCAATTGCGCAAACATTCGTTCGTTGTTTTATTCCAGATTCAGCAACCGGACCTTCAACAAAGTCGTTCGCAATCAGCAGACGGCAGCAACAGCAGAACGGAAACATTATTTTTCAACCCTGAAATGATGAATCAATTTCGCGGAATGCAGGACGGGGAGATTCTTGTTGAAGACATTCGTCAGCCGTCGTTTGGTTCGAAATCCAAACAGTACGCCAAAATCGAAGACGATGTTTGTCTTGTTCCGAGCCACGCTGACCTGCAAAAATCTGGCCGTGTGCCGAATTCGACGATTCGGAATGGCAATGAAAATGATGCTTCGCAGTTGCCGCAACAGAATCCAGAGGTTTTGCGAGTTGAAGAGCCTGATGATGACGACGTTTCTGCGCTTCGAGAAGAGGTGAGTTCATTTCTTCTTCTTTTTTAATTTAGGACGAATAAGTGGGGAAATAAAAATTTAAATAGCGAACAGCTTAAATCGCGAAATTTTTAAGCTGTCAAATATTTTACTATCCATGTAAAGTACATTTTTCGGGATAACCTAGATGGAGAATGATAAAATATTGCGATTTGGTTTCTTATGAAGGTTTTTAAGATTTATAAAGAGGGTGTTCTAGTTTCTATCGCCTTTAGGAAATCAACAAGAAGCCAGTTTGATAAAAAAAATAATAACATTTTTAAAGTTATAAATCAGCGCTGTCTGAAGATTTTTTGAAAATTGTATGAATTTCATTGTCCATTATTTATGACGAACGCTGATTTAATTTTGCTGGAGAATTTACCGTTTATGTCCTGGTTCCGCGCACCCTTCGTGAATAGGTAAAGTTTATATACTGCTGAAACAATTTTGTTGAAAGCAAAGTCCCCTCTGAATTTTTTTAGAACATTTTGAGAGCGTTTCGCGTAAAATTTTATTATATTCGTCTGGATTCTCGGAGCAGTAGGAAAGACCGAAAATTTCGTAATTGAAGATTGGAAGCTCTGGTTTATTTTCTAGCTTGCGTTCGATTATTTCAGATTTATTCCGATTTATGGGAAGGTTTTACAGTTGTTATGGCTTTCTTGCTGCAGTATGGAGAGGACATTTATTCTCCTTTACATTTTGTCAGGCAGAACTTATGTTATCTAAACGTTCGACGCGTGTAAAATGCCGGGTATTTATTTAAACTTATGAAATTTGCCGTGATCTCATTTGTCATTGGAATGAGTAGCGCTGTCTGAAGATTTTTTGAAAATTGTATGAATTTCATTGTCCATTATTTATGACGAACGCTGATTTAATTTTGCTGGAGAATTTACCGTTTATGTCCTGGTTCCGCGCACCCTTCGTGAATAGCTAAAGTTTATGTACTGCTGAAACAATTTTGTGGAAAGTAATTTCCCCCTCCCTGACTTTTTTTGAGAAAATTTTGAGAGAATTTCGCGTAAAATTGTATTATATGCGTCTGGATTCTCGGGGCAGTAGGAAAGACCGAAAATTTCGTAATTGAAGATTGGAAGCTCTGGTTTATTTTCTAGCTTGCGTTCGATTATTTCAGATCTATTCCGATTTATGTGAAAGTTTTACAGTTGTTATGACTTTCTTGCTGCAATACGGAGAGAACATTTATTCTCCTTTACATTTTGTCAGGCAGAACTTATGTTATCTAAACGTTCGACGCGTGTAAAATGCCGGGTATTTATTTAAACTTATGAAATTTGCCGTGATCTCATTTGTCATTGGAATGAGAAACATTCCGTATTATGGAATTTCCATGCATTGCAAGGTTAAACTTGAACTTTCCGTCGCAGTATTTCCGATTAATTTGAAGCGAAATGGGTTTGAATCGCTTGCACGTGCCAACTTCCTCTATTTATAGCTTTCTTGATGTGAAAACTGCGTGGAAATTCCAAATTTCCGAGAAATTTTCGGAATTTCCACCGTTTTTGACACTTATTGGTAACAAAGTTTTGTGAATATTCTAGACGCATGTTCAAATAAATTCAATGTTCATTTTCCCTCCACTTGACATGAATCGCTTTCATGCGTTATTCAGAATTTGCAAGGGATTTCACGATTGCCGAACCGAAATTTTTTGCAACTGTTCAGGTGAAGAAAATGATTGTTATTTGAGAAGAATAAAATGCACAAAATTTGCATTGAGGTTAATATTGGACCATTTACGGTAATGTGATGCGCAAACCTTAATTTTTGTTGAATTGTCGTTTTCAATGAATGAATAACGCTGCAATTATTTTTTTTATAAATTTTGAGAATTATATTTCAACGATCAGTGAAATTAGTTTATCATGAGAGAAATTTCTCTAACGTATCGGGAACCCTCATTTTATCAGCGAATATAAACCGCTAATTTTGAATCATAAAATGAAAGCAAGAAGATTTGGAAACTTGGAAAATAAACGATATTTTCAAATATGTAATCAAAGAGGAATTTTTATGGATGCCTCATTTCTCACAGCAACAAACAATTTCTCCAGGAGCCCACGATTTGAAGAGCCTGAATCCAATGTAAAAAAAAATAGCAAAATCCGTCTTTTATCTCGGGTAAAAACGCATCTGCTTTCTGCCCACGAATTTACGTCTCTCTGAACCCTATGACCTTTTTTTCTTGACTCGGAGAAGTTGAGGTCAAAATCTTCCGCCCACTTTCTTCATTAACTCGCGCGACTCTAAGTTGTACTTGTCTTATTCCGCGGCGAGTTTTTCGGCGTTCTTGACACTTGCCGAAACTCAGACCCCTCGCTGTGTGACAGGTCAATTAGCGACGCCTGACCTCAGGTCGCTGGTTGACACCATCACCCGCCCACGCAACCGTTATCCGGTCTCGGACCGGAAACGCTAGCCTGCTGACCCTCCGTCATTTCCGGCGATGCTCGAGTTTTCCCTATAGCTTAGCGCCTACTTCTGACCCCATTTCCTCCGCATTTTTTTTTTCAACCTTACTTTTCTGTGGTCCGTAGTTGCCAATGCCAAATTTATCTGGAATTTTTAAAAATCAGAGTTTTTTACTTGATGACTTGCTGGCCTTTAACGATGCATTTGTAATTTTAGCACTTTAAGGAGGATCAATAAGAATTCTGATTTCCGGTTTAGTGTTCCGATGGAAACTCTTCCTTTTGGACTTTTACCTGAAGGGAGTATCAAGAAATCATTTTTATTCTTCCAGTAATTTCTCCTCATTACAGTACATGACTTGACCAAATTTTAAATGCTGGTCCAAAGCTTTTACGCCTATTTGCAACCAAAAAAAATCGAATCAAGCTTATCAGAAAAGCTGGTTCTTAGGTCAAGGGAAATAGTTCATTGACTGACAAAATGAGTGTTCCAAAAGGAGAAACACGAAAATACTGTAACAAATTTCCGCGGAGCCTGTGCTTCATGATATAATTTTCCTTTCCAATTTTATATATCCATTCGGAAGAATAAGAAAATCGAAATTTCGTGAAGGTCGGCAAAGGATACATATGAAATAATTAAAGAGCTTTTCAGACCAAGGCGCAGTTTTGATGATGTGAAATTCATCAATGTCCAAAGCTGATGAGGTGATTGCTTAAATAAAAACTGTACTACGAAGTGATGTTAAACAGTTCCTATAGAAGAGTCACGCATTACAAAATAAATGCTATTTCATTGACAAAATCATTTTCTGAGCGAAATTTAAAGTTGAACGAAAAACTGGCTCTGTCTCGGGATCAAAAGAATCCTCTCTTATATGGAAATTGTTGAAGTAAGAAGGGCACATAGTTAACGAAAAGGCAAGTGATATGAGCAGAAATAAGGGCAGTAATCACGACTTTCTTAGAATTTAAGAGTAAATAATCATTTGACAAGAGGGCAGGCACAAGCCAAAATAAATTAAGCATGCATCAGAAAAAGCAGGAAGGAACCCAACAATTGAATTCTGTTTTAGGATCCAGTTGATTCCAAGGTCAGCAAAAATCGATAACCCAACCCAAAACCCACACTTGCACTCCATCTCTCGAACACCATTTTGCTCCAAGTGTTTTTGTCTTTTGCAAGACGTATACAATTTAATAAAGAAATATTGCGTGTTCAAGGGACTGCGTAAAAAGGAACAATGCGAAAATCGATAATCGATACATTCCGTTGTAAACATTGCGTAAGTTATGTTTCTCAGGAAAAATATTCCTTTCGAGTTGCTCCTTGTGATCCGGGAATTGTTGGTACCCGTTAGTCGGGAATTTTTGTGGAAAGGATCTGAACTGGAAATGCGATTTCTCACCGACGGCAAAAACGAATGATCCATCCAGGAATTCGCTCGCCAAAAAAAAAAGAGCTACTTCTGTGACCTGAATTGCGACGTTTCATGACCTAATGGAAATTTACTAACTGGTAGAAGTGACGCAATAAAAATGCCATTCGAGGCAACTCCAAAAGTTTCTTTAAAAAAAAGACGAATTCCACATTAAAGCTAAATCAAACTTTCGGGTATGCTGGACATCAGTTTTGCTAATATCGAAGGTCAACAAAATCTGACTTGACCTGCCTTGACGAAATCAAGAAATCTTTTCCAGCTAATTCAGCTGAATTTTACTGTTCCTTTTTATTAAAAAAATTAATAAAACAATTAATAAAAAGTATACACAAGTAAAATCCTTTGCAGAACAGCATATTTTAATAAAATTGTCCATGGACCAGCAACATTGTGTACAATTTTGGATGACCAGCAGAAAATGTTAAAATATCTGCCATACAGTCCTCAGAATAAAACTATTATTGCAAAAAATTGAGTTGAAAAATAGGATGCTGGGCTTGAAGAAAAGTTTCTCTGGTTGAAAACTGGAAGTATCATATTTCAGCCAGTGAAAATATGTCTGAATTGCTAATTAGGAGAAAAATAAAATTTTTTTATTTATCATCGGATAATTTCAACTGCCATTGTCTCTCAAATGTTGGTTTGCAATAACAGACTTCATTACTACTTTATTAAATAAATTTATTAATTTTCCTGCTGACCACAGGTTGGGGAACACTGTCCTAGACAGTTGAGAAAATCTGCAACAAAAAAAAGCCTGCTCATCAAGGGTTAAGGACTCCGGCTTAGTTCCCCGAAAAACCCTTTAATTTCAATAAAGTTCTGCATATTCCTGACTAAAACTTTTGAACAATCCCTGAGGCAAAACTGGGAACCATAGTGGGGTTGCGCTTATATATATATATATAGCCCCCGAAAATACGCAGAGGCCGTCCCCATTATGATTGATTGACCGCGGAACATTGCACATGCAACTTGGCGAGATGCGCGGAAAGTGCGGAACAAAAGTCATTTGTTTCCGGGTTGCGTGGGCGTGCTCGTGGCAACGCGGAGAGATTGAGAGACGGAGGAAAGAAATTTCTGCGCCTTGTCTCGATTTATTCCCAGAATTCTGCCAGAGCAAGTGTTTTCTGGGTGGGGTGGATCATTTCCTGTTTCCGGCTCCGGGGTTTCTTTCTTTTGCGGCCCCCTTCCCTTCTCGAAGCGCAGTTGTGAGCTGCGCTCCTGGGCCTGGGGCCTCGATTATTCTTGCCTATTTCTGGATTTCCAGGTTATTGTAATTGCCGAGGATTTTCCTTTTTTGACGAATGCCTCGAATGTTCCTCGGTTTATACCGAATAATTCACGAGATTTTTGAAATTAGTACGGCGAAATAAAAGCCGAATATGTCTGTTTTTTCTTCGAAAAGTAATCTAAAATATTTTTTTTTCGACATGGACAAGATTTGCAGGAAACCCTTGAAATTTGCTGTCATATATCCCGTGCTACATTCAAACTGATATTTCGTGTCAGAGTTTTTTTAATTCGTCTTCGTGGAAATTTTGACCTGTGCCATGTTGGCAAAAATCACTATGACGAAAGACCCCGGAACAAAAGCAATAAGTACAATTCGGTACCCCACAAAATCGGGCTCAAATTTACATGGATTTGCTTCTTTGTTCTGGGTGTTAATTTTACGCGTCACATGTTCATTGGAGACGTTCATTTTCTATTCGGGCGTTTTTCGAATTTGAGTTTTTCCTCAGTTCGGGGTATTTTGGCATTTTTTTTTTTTGGTAGGTTTGTTTTTGTATTCCTTTTCGTCTTGCTACAGACGACAAAAATACATGAAAGAACCACATTTACGCGAAAATCTGATATAAAAAAAAATCATAGTAGAAAAATTATTTGAGACAACGTCCAGGCATAATGATTAACGTGTTTCACCTACAAGTAATGCTTAGTGAACATTCCAAAAATATTTTTGAGTACATGAAAATCTAAATCATTTCCGTGACGTAAAAAAATATTTTCTGGCAGGAAATTATTCCAACAAGGCGTCTTGCAACAGTCAAGCATTCCTCACCTCCAAGAAATACCCGTGAACATCCCAGGAATCCGGACGATTCCACGGATTTAAAAAGACCTCGAGGTCGAAATTGTACAAAAGCTGTGCAAGCGATTTACGGAAGTCGTCAGGCAGTAGAAACCGGAAGAAGCCTTGTTACGAAACCCGGTGAACTCAAACAAAGTGCAGTACGAGAAGAAACCCCGCCGAAAACAGAGGCTCCTGTCCAAAGTTTCTCATCCCCTTCCCTTCTCGAAGCGCAGTTGTGAGCTGCGCTCCTGGGCCTGGGGCCTCGATTATTCTTGCCTATTTCTGGATTTCCAGGTTATTGTAATTGCCGAGGATTTTCCTTTTTTGACGAATGCCTTGAATGTTCCTCGGTTTATACCGAATAATTCACGAGATTTTTGAAATTATTACGGCGAAATAAAAGCCGAATATGTCCGTTTTTTCTTCGAAAAGTAATCTAAAATATTTTTTGGTCGACATGGACAAGATTTGCAGGAAACCCTTGAAATTTGCTGTCATATATCCCGTACTACATTCAAACTGATATTTCGTGTCAGAGATTTTGTAATTCGTCTTCGTGGAAATTCTGACCTGTGCCATGTTCGCAAAAAGCACTAAGACGAAAAACCCCGGAACAAAAGCTATAAGTACAATTCGGTACCCCACAAAATCGTGCTGAAATTTACATGGATTTGCTTCTTTTTTCTGGGTGTTAATTTTACGAAGCACATGTTCATTGGAGACGTTCAGTTACTATTCGGGCGTTTTTAGAATTTGAGTTTTTCCTCAGTTCGGGGTATTTTGGCATTTATTTTTTTGTTGGTAGGTTTGTTTTTGTATTCCTTTTCGTCTTGCTACAGACTACAAAAATAAATGAAAGAACCACATTTACACGAAAATTTGGCATAAAAAATCATATACTGTATACAGTATGTCAAAAAATTATTTGAGACTTCGAGATCCAGGCATAGTAATTGACGTGTCTCACCTACGAGTACAAGTACGGCTATAGTGAACATTCCAAAAAGATTTTTAATATTAAATCTAACTACATGAAAATCTAAATTATTTCCGTTCCGTAAAAAAAAATTTTCTGGCAGGAAGTTATTCCAAGAAGGCGTCTTGCAACAGTCAAGCATTCCTCACCTCCAAGAAATACCCGTGAACATCCCAGGAATCCGGACGATTTTACGGATTTAAAAAGACCTCGAGGTCGAAATTGTGCAAAAGCTGTGCAAGTCTAAATGCCTTCAGCAGTCCGTCATCTTTGGCCTTCTTCGGAACAATGCTTTGGGCCACTTGAGTTTGTTTCACGTCATGCTCTTCTTTGGGGCGGCTTTTGTCTCCGAGGACAGGTTTCAAAGAGTGATGAAAATCGCTGTTCATCTGGTATGTATTACAGTATTACCTTAATTAGGTATATAATTAACTTTGCCGAGTATTTTTCTCGTTTGGAACCGGCTTCGAATTGAAAATACACGCGGAGTAAAACAAAATAATGCTTTTCCTTGGGCGAAATAACCAGTACAGTGTTATAAACAAGTAACCCCAAGCAATATCTTTCGTGTTGCGATCAAGTTTCAGACGCTCGTCGGAATGGCAAAGAACAAAATAACAAGAAAAACAACAATGAGAATCCGGAACTATCTGGGAACCGCAAACTTGTCGCGAATTCATCAGAACTGGACGCAGAAGTGCTTGCTTACGTCAGTCGTGAAATCGGTCACTGGTGGCTCAGCCGCAACTTCTGGAAAGTTTCTGCCCAGCAGGTGAATTATTCCCTTTCCATTCATCATTCAATTCAATTACAGTACTGTACAACTTTTCGTTTTTTTTTTACTCACTCTTGCATAGGCTGTGCTGGCCATAATTTTGTTCCTGGCTTGGTATGTGATGGGATTCGAGGAGATTATTGAGGTGGGACTCGGATCCGGCGAGAAACCTCTGGTTTTGCAACTCGCGTTTCTTCTGGCGACCGTTTTGTACCCGGCTGTTTTGGTGAGTACAGTTGTGCTTTTTTCAAGTGCTTGTCATTACTGGGGAAATAACGCGAGGAATATACAGTAATTAAAGAAATACACGCAGGTAAAAGAAAATATTAATGTTTATGCGAGTAATAATCGGCGAATATTATTTTACGGCCGAAATCTGATGATGACTCATGAACTTTCAAACACACATACGAGTTTTACTCTTATTTTCTTACATTGCATAGAAACGAGTTTATGAATTGAAAAGTAGGCGTCTACTTTTGACTACTGATCAATTTATCATATCAGCTCTGTAAAACGAATGAATTTCATGCAATTCTAAATACTGTATAGTCAAACTTATTCAAGTCGAGCTTCGAAAGACCAACGAAAAATTCGAGTTGGAGAGATTTCCAGTTAGAGAAATGCGAATTTGCAAGCTTTGAATTGCCTCTTGAATGAGTTGTCAAAATGCTGAGGCATTTATTTTCCGATTAGTCTCTGACTTCCTTTCGAACACAAATAAAGTTACCTTTTTATGCCTTACCTCTTTCCTGCGTCAATAAAGAAATCGTTGAAATGCCTCCAGAAAATTTGAGCTATGGAGGTTTGCGGAGGAAATCCTGGAGTTTACTAATGCATTTTTTTAAGGGAATTTAGACAGACTTAAGCAGTTTCATTTCGCCTTTGTTGGTACTGTATTTTAAACTGGGAATATAAAAAATGGGTCAGACAGGATCGTCTATTCCAAACCCTTGTGGAATCAAAATGAGGACCTAATAAATTAACATTTTAAACTTGACTATTCCGATTCTTGTCAATATCGGAGGGCAAAAAAGGGAGCACAGTTATTCCAATAAAATTTAAAATACTGCACCAGTCGAGACATGACCTAGATTCCTAGAAGATCACGACTGTGATTATCATCATCTCAGAATTCGTGTTCTCATAGAATTTTTGCAACCTGAATAATATCTGGAAGGCGTGAAACTTCATTGAATTAAAGTTGCTGTTTTTTTTTAGTGACATCCGGGTAACGCATGATATCGAGGAATTTTTTACGGTTCCTTATTTTTTAAAATCTTGATTTATTCGCGGGTTTCCGCTTCGTTTCAACCTGAATTTTTTTTTTTTTTTCAATCCATGCCCACACGCATTTTTCATGCCAACGATTTCGGGCAGCAACCGGGCGTAATAGGAACTCCTCGCGCGCAACCCGAGTTATGTGTTGAACCCTCTTTCCCGGGTTATTTTTACCCCCGGGTTTGATTGGAAACCCACACCGACGGACACGCACTTGTGTGAATGAAAGCCTTCTTTCCCGCAGATACTCTGGTGGTCGTGGTGCTGGGGAAGAGATCGTTTGAAACAAGTCCTTGAGGGGGGGGGGGGGAATAGTTGTCTTGTTTCTGCGGGCACTTTTGCGGGGAGATGTTGGGAAGGCCTAGGAAGTACTGGGCTGGGAAAGTCCTTGAATGGATCGAAGGTTGTTACGAGAACCCGCGAGGGGAATTGTTCTCTGTCTCTGCTGCTTCCACCGACTCATCCGCGAAAACAAAATATTGTACATTTTTATATATATATATACGTACAGTACAAAGGATAGTATACAGATACCACGATCCCCTTTTTCTGGCTAAAGTTTCAAAATTTCCGGCGGAAGGTTTGCAGTACTTTTTCTTCATTCTCGTGGAATAAACTCGAGCGCTCGACCGAAAATAGACATTTTTACTTCATGTTTCTGCCAAACACTTGGCAGCTAAGTTCCTCGGTTGAACTTGGAAGAGTTCTACGAGTGTCCGAAACATTATGGTTAGGAAATGAAAATAGATAATGGGGATAAAAATATACCACGGGGGTTAAAATTGAAGGCCTGGATCCGTGGAAGATATGTACAGTACAGTACTATTCTTTGACAGCATCTGTTTTGCTGAAATCTTGCATATTCATGGCACATGGGACAGATTTTAAGAGAATTTCGTTGTTGGAGTGATTTTATTCATCATCTAGGCGTCTAGGGAATGGTTGATCAAACAATTTTTGCTGAGTCAATTTTAAAATTTTACTGCATTAATTGTAGCATATTTTAAAAATACTCGTGGAATCGGTCACAAGAAGGAAGTTTGAAGACGATCTGTTTTGACGTTTATCCAATATGGATTAGTTCCTTGATGAAGTTATGCAAATTTTAAAATAAATTTTCAGAACCTGGTGTAAAAGGCTTGGAGCAATTTAATCTAAAATCTCTAATACTATAGTTGATTCATAATTTTTTTCCAGTCATGTATTCCGCTTTTTACAGTTTTATGGATTTGAGAATTTTGAAACGTTGATACCCTAATTCCTGTTTCGCTCACTGAGAATTACGTGTTGTGGAAATAGAAGATTAAAAAAATCAGAGCTACTACACTTTTATAAAATGATTTTCACCTGCAATACTTATGATATATGGATTTTCAGATGGGGGTTTTTTAGGGTTATTGAATATTCAGAATATTTAAAAGTACAGTATTTCCTGGGCATTTTTGGCAATTGAAAATTTGAAAACCCCCACAACTTTAAACTGTTGAAAATCTGGAACACAAATTGACAAATCGGTATTTTTTTTTCCGTCTCATATTTGGCTTAGAATATTTTTTCGGGGTTTCAAGGCTCTTTATATGTGACCTTGACTTCAAAGGTGTGGGGGAACCCCATGCTGTACTCTCCCAAAATTTGGAGGGTGAGAACTTCAGCCATGCAATGTTATCCACCGGAGTTTTATGGCGCAATTTATTGCTGGTGCAGCTGCGCCAAAACCCCCACAGCTGCGCTAATAGCGAGAAATAAAAATCGGTGCCATCAATTGCCCAATAACACTGTGCAATGAGTTTCACGCTCGCGATTCTGTTCGCAAGATTGCGCAATTCTCTCCCTGAGAGATTTTCGGAAATTTTCCATTCCTGTTAGTCGACTAACAAAGAAAGTGAGTTTTTTTTTTTCTCAACTTCAGAATGTAACTCCTGTCGAGCTCCGAATCTTCCTTTTGGTCTACTGAAGTACAAATCTGTGAACCTGAGTTTATATGCCTGGAGGAATTCACCCCAGATTCCAGGGATTGGGAACTTCCGCCATCGAATGTTCTCGAATTGAATTTTATGGTACAATTTATTGTTGTTGCAGGTGTAAAAATTCCGGAAAATAATCAGTACCGTCAACTGAGAAATCTCAAGTGTCCAATACAACTGTTATAGATGAGTTACACCCTCGGGAGATTCCACAATTTATTTTATTTGGATGATCTGAGTCGGAGTGATTTTGAAATTTTTGATTTCAGCAGTTTAACTTGAAAAACTTGACCTCAAAGTAACGTTGAAACCGCTTAATCGTATAGTAATAAAGTTTTGTTTGACAAATAGTATGACAATTTTGTGATGCTGTATTTCACGAAGATATCACACTTCTTGAGTAAGTTTTGAATTTTGGAATGCCGCCTTCATTTTGAAGGAAATTATCATTGATTAACTTGCCAACAATTCCGCATCTCATGTCAGTTTTCCTCATGAAAATTCGAGACAAAATACTGTCCATGTAGTGTTTTATCTCGAATATTTATCTTCGAATTTTCCATGAACTCAAATCGCTATTTCGCCATTTTCGCGACCAGGTAAAAAAAAAAAAAAACTTTCCAACACTTTCCGCTGAAAAAATACTCACCGAAAGCTTCGCAGTTCCGACATTGTGACGTTTGCAACGATTTTTTTTTCGTTTCTCGGAACAAGTTTAGGCGCATATCGCGATGATTGGATTTTTTTTTTTTTTTTGCTGAGTGCAAGACTTCACCCAGTATAACTCTGGCTTTGTCAGTTGCTGCGTGGGCGGGTTGTGCACACATCCGAGGAGGCTCGATTTATCACCATGACATGTAAGGCTCATCCCTGACGACTCAGGTTATCCAACTGACACAGCAATCACTTTTTCCGAAATGGGAGAAGCATCAAGATAGGGAGTATAGTCTTGTACTGCGTCGTGGACGTGGCATTTTTTTTTGTTGCTGGAACTAAGACTAGAGAACCGTGATGTTCAATTTTGTCACTGTTATGGGTACCTGATTAACGGGAGACCCTTATGTACAATTACGGCTTGAGATGCAGACGGCATTTGGTTCTCAGACTGGGTTCTTATGTTGAAATGTCTGCGTGTAAGATCACATTTTTCCATTAAAAGTTCGATGGCAAAATTTGTTGTCACTTTTCATGTTTGGAAAAGTTTGATTAAATTAAATTTAAACGTATTTTTATTTGAGAAAGAAAATGATTACGCAGAGAAAGCACCTCAGACTGCCTATTTTCGGCATTAAGAGCCTTTTTTTTTGGCATTTAGAGGAGTTCAGAAGGCGGAAAAAACAAGAAAAAGCACACATTTGCCGTCTTTTGAACATTTGATTAGAAACCAATACAAAATAGATCTGTAGTGGAAAACGAATGAGAGAAAATTTAAAATGCGATTCAATTTTTATTTTCATGGTAACATGCGTCGTTTAATTTTTTCAAGACATATGAACATTGTGAAATGAGTTTTTGTGTATTTTTCTGGAAATTTTGGCGGTGTCCGTCTTTCTAGACTTGGTCCAGATGTCGGTACACCGTTTTTTTTTTTTTTTTTTAATTTGGAGTGTCCATAAGTTGAATTTTCCGCATGCCAGGGCTGCACTTTAATGCAGTAGAAATCTTGTTACCATAAATTCTTGCTTAAAAGTAATTATTTTCATGGTCCATTCAGTACAGGCTCAATTTTATTTGATGTCGTGATGCGGTATAAAATATTTGTTTGTTTTAGAGGATTTCATCTAAATCACCGTTGCTTTAAAAAAATGATTGACAGGTTGCATGGCATAACTTTTTATTGATAAAATAATGACGAGTACTGTATTAAAATTTGCTCCCCGTACCCCAATTTTTCTAAGATGTGCATGACTTTCAGCAAGTTTTGCACATTGACGCTTTTGAAATCGTTGCCAAAGCGAAGTTTTCTCTGCGCGATTATTTTTCAGCGCGGCGTGTTGCTCGTGAAAAAAAAAATGCTTTAATCAGCGCCACGGAAACGAATTTGCTCGATTTGTGTGTTTCACTCATTTCCTGTTGAGTGATTTCTCCAGAAGCTCGCATGAGTTTGTTATAAAAACGTGTGTGCCATGCCGTTAGATTTCCGTGGGGAAATCGGGGTCGAACATTTATTGGAACCACTTCGTGTCAATTGCGTTCGTTTTTCTCGGAATCAGTGCGGAAACCCGGTTCCAGAGAATTCGGGGTCAATTGAGCGATCAGAACAACTGGGCGCCGCCCAACTGAGTGTCAGCTAAATGAACATGACCTGAGCTGACCATTCCTCTTGATTAGTTTACGAGTCTGCATCACCATTCCTGTCATTAAAAAATCACGCAATTTGTTTTGTCTTTTCAACAGTTTTAATGCTTTCTTTGACGAGCTCAAATTAAACTTATTTTGTGTGCATTGCAAGTATTGTAGTTACATCTGCTCAGGCGCTCAGTTGTGTGTCTCTGAGTTGGTCGGTTATGTAATTCCAAAAGGGCCTCTTTCTCCTTCCTTTTTTTGAAGGTTATGTGGGGTAATCCGATTTTTGATGTTCTTATGTGTCCCTAGTGTTTTTGTTTCATGATGTGATGGGAGAATATTTTTCCGACGGCTAACATGTAATTGAATTTGATGCTTAATGAGACCCTATCTCCTCGTCGATTGACGTTTACAAGTTTATGATGAAATGATATTTCCTCTTAAGATGGAATGCACCATTCCGATGAAAAATGTGATCCCTGGAAATTGACTGATTCAGAATCCAAGCTGAATTCAGCTGGATATTTATTGATCACCATATTTATTCGACAGTTCTATCAATTTATGACGCAGACTTACTTCTTGGGTCTCCTATTTTCATGACAATATATTTTGTTTGCAAATTTAAAGGTTGAGGCATTAAATCAGTGTTTCTTTCGGGTCCGCTTTGGCACCATGTTCTTTGTTATTTCCGGGATGTGTTAACGTAAATATTCTAAAATTCAAAGAACGATCAAAGAATTTAAATATTTAGTGATTTTCCCTTGAGATTCAATAAGTTTACTTGCTCTCGTGAGGGTTTGATTCGGGATAAAACTCACTAGTATTTTCCGAAGTATTCTTCCATTTAGTGTATGCATTTTTTAATTCGAAGTTTTTTGAATTGTTTGCGTTTGTTGGGAGAAGCTATTATTTGATATATTCTAACGCAAATTAAACCTTTAATGTTGTGTTTTGAAAATGCGTAGAATGGCATATATGCACTCTTTCATTCAATCATGAAAGTTTCTCTATTCTTGGTGTGTGAGCATGATATACTTTCTGAAAAAAGCTTCCTTCTCTTAATTTAAATCAAGATTTTTGAGAATTTTAAGCTTGACCATTTTCTTTCATCCCATTGAATGAATCGCAATAATAATTTTTCCCTTCACAAATGCTACCGGTCTTACCAAAAATAAAAGTAAAGCACTCGTTTCGGCGCTAATTTATGATTGTTGGGGAAATTCGACAGGAATTCTTTTGAACGAAGTTAGGAGATTAAAAATGTTCATCTTCTAAGATATCGCGGAATGTTGCTTTGTGAAAT
>CAJPEX010003274.1:1562-30334 GCA_905338405.1 Notodromas monacha | reverse complement strand
CCCCCTCTTTGGGAGGGGAAGTGTAGATTAGACAGAATGACAAATGAAACAAAATGTAAGAGAAAAAAAGAGGATGCTCGGCGGATAATTAAACCGACTTTTAAAGAGCTGCGGTTTCCGAATGTTTCCATGAAACGATGAACGCTTACCCGAATACAGGAACCACAGTTTCCCCAGTTTCCTTGCATGTCACTGTACATCAATATGAATTATAGAATAAGACTTGGGCAGTTTCCGAAGAGAGTCCTCCGGGTTTAAATTTTCGATTACTCTACAGCTGCAGGTGACAAATCTCACTGATGTTATATCAGCGGATTGGATGGGCCCCCTTGTTTTATTCAAATGATTGAACCAAACACTCGATCACACTTCCGGGGTATTTCGGTCTAGAGCCTCACTCATCGTGCGTTGAAGATTATCCATAATGACACAGCGGTGGGTTCTGCATTGACGTCAGCGCGCGGGCCGAAAAGTTTCGCGAGAATCCCAGAACCCGCCTCGCTGGTTCCTCTTTGGTGCACGCTACTTCAAGCGAAACAGGCAGAAAAGTTCTTGCATTATATACAGATGCCGTCTTTTGTATGCTCTCATTTCTCCTTTACTTCGGCCCTTCTTTTCTTGATGAAAACACTTCTTATTGTTCCAAGAGAGGTCTTGCCTTATTATGGGGGCTTGATTATGCGTTCGCATATGAGGGGTTACGAAAGAAAAAATGTCTGATTAATTTCACGAGCGTAAGGGATTAAGTCTGCTGAGTCAGAAAATTTCCGAATTTCGGATGATCCGGATTTAAAAGTTGTTCTGGGGATATTGAGTCGACCTCTAAGCGATCGTTTTCCGCAATTTCATGATGGGTTTTTGACAAAAGGAATGTGAATGAGCTCCTGCTTCTTTACAGCAACGTATAGACGCATACTGTACTTTTGGATATTCTGCTTTGTTTCACATTGAAATTCCTGCTTATTCTTCTGCCTCGATCATCGAACATGTCAACCCATCATGCTTTTCTTGATTAATATGAACATATATTTCATATTCATCAGCAAAATGTACACGGCTTAATACAGTGCGTTTTTCCCCCTGCTAATAAACTACCTCGAATGCTTGCTGAACGTGACTTGCAAGATTTTTTCAAGGAACTGTGTGTGCATTTCAAGGCAAGAAATTCTGATTTATTTTTGGCATGTGACGGATCGCACGCATCTTTTTTTGCAGATTTGATGCGTGTGCCTCTTTTATTTAAATTTTTTATTCGAACACTCGATCACACGTCCGAGGTATTTCGGTCTCCGGCTTTTAGATTGCAATATGCAAAATTGAAAATTAAAGGAAACAAAGATTAGTCGTTTTCTCAAGTTTGGCTGCTGCTATAAAAATACTCTAATGTACTTTACAATAGGCTTATGAGTTACAAATTAAATATTTATTCGTGATTCTCATCGACTTTTTTACGATCAGTGTTACACAACATTGAAACGATCTTTTCACTCGTAAATTTGTGCTCTTCTACCAGGGTCTTTCGTCCTAGTAAATTTCAAATGAAGTAAAGATTTCGAGGAGTATGCATCATCAACATGTAATTACTGTACTCTAGTAAAGTATCCTAAAAGAAATATGGACAACACTAGAAAATTGAATTCCCTCACAAAATAAAAAAGGTAAGCGTCAGAAAAATACGCGGGCAACTTTGAGCATTCTCAGAGAAATTCCTAGGACATTCATCAAATAATATTCTACTTTAAAAAAAAGAAATTTACAGGAGCCAGACAAAAGTTCAAGTCCTAAACCTGGCAAAACGGGTTTCTTTCCGCTTATTGAAATGCAAAAAACGGTGTTTATCCTGAAATTTTTTCAAATTTTATTTCCATCTTTCACTCTGTTCCATCTAATTTTCAAAATATAAAAAATAAGCATATGAACCGATCCAAGTAACTTCCCAGACTTTTCACTCGTCCGATTTTGCAAGTCAAGCAGAGTTGGAATCACCACTAAATCATAGAATTTGAATGTAGTTCAGATTTCAAAACTAGGATGCTACAAGACAAGAAAATGTACGAGGATCCATAAACAAGTATAGAAAAAATATCTCTAATTGATTCATGCATCAATTTTTAACGCGAAGCAGGAAAAAACGCTTTTCGAACAGCTTGGACTCGTTTGTTATGTTGAACCTCATCATAGGCGAAAAAAACATTGTTACTTGACGCTATCATGAATTTCGTTTGCCGACAAAGAATGTATTGATTTTCGCTTATCTGTACCCACTGCACTAAAGAACCCCTTCACATGATCTTTTCATGCAATACACCACCCACATCCTACATTACTTTAGCGAAAAATGGCCATAAATAATCTTCAGATGGTTCCAAAAAACTGTAAACAACATCTGCTAGCTAACTATATACAGCTATATCATTGAAAATAATTTATTTAATTCCTTCAATTGAATTCGATTGAATTGAATTGATGGAATAAATTCAATCGAATTAATCTTCAGATGGTTTCAATAAATAGTAAACAAAATCTGGTAACAAACTATAGATATATCATTTAAAAGATAAATATATCATGCACATATAAGCTCTTTGAGGCGGTTGGATCTAATTTATTCGATTACAGTATTGCACTATCCGAAAAGCTTAATTTTGTTTTGTCCTGAGACTTGAAAAAAATGCATCTCCTTCAATATCGATCTTATTTACTGGATTGTGAAATGAATCGCAGAAAAAGTTTCCAAAATAAAGAATTGACGAACCTGGAAAATTTTGAGTATCAGTGTTGAGGTAGAGAAGTCGTACTCCAGGCTGAATTGAATCTGACCCACGGCATCCGTCGGCTCTGACGTGTCCACGTACATGTCCAGAAGTGACATGGATTTTGCCTGCCAAAACGCCATCTGAAAAAACACATCCCCAAAAGCACATGATGTAATCTTGCGCACGGAATTCCCTTCCATCGATTAA
Organism: Notodromas monacha; assembly: GCA_905338405.1. NCBI lineage: Eukaryota > Metazoa > Arthropoda > Ostracoda > Podocopida > Cyprididae > Notodromas > Notodromas monacha. Next base: position 27,371 of record CAJPEX010003274.1, on the reverse strand, counting down.
CTTCCATCCTTCCGTAAATTTAAAAGAGCGCGAAGTATCCCCACATATATTTTTTTAAACGCCGTCTAAAACTTTCCATACATGGGATGAAATGGGAAAGGTGGGTTGAACCACAGCCGAAGTTAAAAAAAAAAAAAGGGAGGCAAAAATAACCTCAAAAGCCGATCATGCCCGCAGATTTGGGCTCTATTCATCATTGAGAAAGTTCGAAAAGCCTAGAAAAAACGCACGTGGGAGTAAAAGTAGTGGGCGGAAAAAAATTGGCTGAGATTCAGGGGTTGAGAAAAATAGCCTATTTTGAATTCAAAACCCACGATCACGTTTTAACCCAACAAAATGAGACATTTCTTTGAAGTTTCAATCCAAAGTTTTGGGAAATTGTAAGATATCTTCAAAATAAACGTTCGTTAAATTTTAAAATCAAAAAAATTTGCGGCCAAAAATTACGCAGGAAGCAGAAAGTTCTGACGATAATCAACAAAATTATTCTGCATGATTCGCAAATAATCGAAATGTGACAAAAACGAAGCCAATTGATTATTTGGATCAATAGTTTAATCGCGAAGCCTTTCTTGACTACGTATTCTTGATTACTTCCCAGGAAACAATCAAGAAAGGTAATACAGTGGTATACCAGTACTTATCTGACATCTACTTGATCAATTTTACAGTTGAGATATTAAATAAGTTGTCCAAGGACAGTACTTGGCTCGTTCACCAGCGCCATTCGAGGCTGAAGAGATGGTCTTATGAAATCTAATCCTCACGGAAACGTTCAAATTATCCAATTAAAACCAGGTTGTTGATGAGAAAAAAATGTAAACAACCCTTATATTCAAAGAGAGAATTAATAAGACTTGTTCAAATCACATTACATACATTTTTGGGAATCTCAGTGCTAGTTATAGTGCAGAAGATTGCATGAATAAGACTGAATTTAAATGATGATCATCGAATTTATTGTCCTGTAATGAAGGATAAACATGAATAACATTTACTCCGTGCCTATGAGGCTTAAAAAAAAGATTTTGAAGTCACAAGGTACGAGACATCATCTATAATTCTAGATGTTAGAATATTTTAAAAGCCAACATGCTGAGCACAGAACTTGAAGCATACAATTTTAAACTAAACCCAGTTACCGGGGTTCCATTGGCAGACACGTCATAACCTCATAAGTGATCCAGTGCGTTACCATGTAATAGTGTAACAATGAAATCACTCATGGAACCATCCAGAAAATATGTTATAAAGCCAAGTTCTATAGGCGACGAATGAACAGCATTTATACACCCCTCTTTGCCTCGGAACAGTGTTTTTCTCCCTTCTTTTCTCAATTACCACAAAAAAGAGAATATCTGATGTGGAGTCCCAGCATATACGGGTTGCCATGCAGCTGCAGGGGCCCCGAGAAAAAAAAAACGAAATACAGTAATTTGCTTCTGGTTCTGAGGTGGGAGAGCCAAGGCAAGGAAAAGGCGGACGACGGGATTATCTCTTCTGCGCAGCTCGTCAATAAAAAACGAGTCGGACGTAGAAGCCCAGCGTGATATATTAATGGAGGAAATGGAGACTTACTGCTGGGTGCTGCTCGGTTTTCGACGACCCGGGCATCCCAGACCCAGGTGTGCCCGGAGTATTGGGTCCGCCTTGAGGCCGACACACGCCCAACTGGTTCCTGATGCGACGGGGAGAAAAGAATATCGGCAGGTTGTAAGAAAAACATCAGATTCACACATGATAGAGTCAGAGAGTCATTGTGATGTTATGCTAAAGGTCAAATCGCTTTTCATCCTGACTCCGAAACGCCTTATCCTGTAATGTACATATTCATTTGCGAGTGATTACCTTTCGTGAGGACGACTGGCATTGCCTTTTCTCGTGCAGTGATTATGAAAATATGGCAATTGGGTAACTTTTGCCCTTTGTTTTCCATCTCATCACAGTTTCCTGTCTTTTTTCTACACATACTCGTACACATTAATTATACAGGTGGGGAAACAAGTTTCTCAAGTACAGCATCAATAAAGGCAGAGAAAAGGTCCTAATTACTCAATTTTACAATGATAATAGCAATGTTGTTGATTCAAGTAAATAACTGGCTGAGCATGCTTGTGACAAATCTGAACCATTACTATTTGTATCATCTAACATTCCCTTGGTACATGATACCATAGCTCTTTTGACAAATTCATGGCATTTTAGTGAAAAAAATTAATCAAATTTTCAAGTGTCCAAGTGGTGTAATTTCTGCAGTATAAATAAATACATTGGTTGATGCATCACCAGAGCAGCTTCTTTTTGTATGACCAGAATTCCACAGCTACAAAAATGAGCTTCAAAAAAATTTGAAACTCTTGAAATTCAATGAAAAGATTATTTCCAAAATCTTAGAGGGACCAAGATAATCTGTTAACCTTGTATGATTTCTCATCAGAGACTCTCTCCAAATTGTTTAATCAACTAAAACTTTTCTGGGAGCAGGCCAAACACCTTGTGCTTCAATTTGGGCTTACTGATTCCTTTGTGCTACAATTCTTATTCCTGATTTTTTTGTTTTTGTTAACAGGGAAGGGAAGAAAGTGCATGTATTTACGTCAGTTGTGCAACTGTAATTTTTTGGATGTATTTTCTTTTCTTTTAATATCCATATACATTACAGCTTATTTCCTTGTTTTTCATTCTGATGTGATGGAATGTGTTTGGATGAATGTGGGTGGAGAGGGTTTGGATGTGGGAACATTGCTTGAACCTTATGTGAATGCTGAAAAGCAGAAAATAAAGCTTGCTGTTCAATTCAATTCAAAAAGTGAGGATGCAAAAAACTTCTTGCAATTGATTACTTTTTCATAAAGTAATATGGAGGTGCGCAGCTACATTATTCTTTCAAAAATCTTGAAATCTTCTTGCATAAAAAAGATTACTTTGCTATTCAGCGTGATATCTATGAAAATGTGCAAAAAATGAATGTCTTCAGAAGTCATGCCAATCACCCACACAGTGGCATTAGGCAGATGAAAACTAATGATTCATATTGCAGCGACTCATTTCATATCATAAAAAATAAAATTAAAGACATATTCATAACGCATCGCAGAGAGAAAGAGATGAGAGAGAGAGGAATAATCGATAAACAGCAAAAATGTTTTAATGAAGGAAAATGGCATTCAAAAGCGAATTAATTGTGAATTTTTCTCTGCGTACGTCTGCAAACATACTCGTTAGTTTGGATTCTTTAGAAGTATCGTGCGCGCTTTTAATTTATTGCGCATCTTTTCAGTTCAACCTGAGTAGACAAAACTGTCGATACACTTTTCAGAAATAAAAATTAAAATAAAATAAAAATACCTCGGTCTCACACAAAACCATATAGGGGAAGACTGAAAAATGTCCGAGAACCATAATGATGCATCGTGCTTGTGATTCAAAGCAGCAGTTGCAAAAAAGTGGGTTTAAAATGTTTTACAAACCCGATGGATTTAGTGGAGATAAGCGGGGTCTTGAGGTTCAGAGTGCCGTTGAGGTGGGAAGTGTCGACCTTGACCAGGGGCGAGAAAGTCGGCGCAGCGGCTGACGACGAAGAGGCGCCGTGCAAAGACTCGCCCATTTCCGCATCCCGCTGACACGCAGTGCCGCCGCAGGTTTTGCGCTCCAGTCGTCGGTTCCGTCGGCACCAAAAGTAGACGAAAATGACCACCACGGCCGCCACGACCAACGCCAGAGTCGCCAGAATAGCCGTCAGGATGATGTCCCGACGCTCCATCACGGACTATATACGAAGAATCGATCAAACGAAGAGACCAAAAATGCTTTAAAACAAGCAAATAAACAAAAGAACAAAAAAAATCAACCCTGACCCTGGATTCGAACCAATCAGCTAAAGATAAAGTCTCGATTATTCCCATATTCTACATTTATATATATATATCAAGGAAACATCTATGGATTGTTTCCAGACCTCATTGAAAAATGCAAGCAGCACAACCCCAATAAAAGCAAACCCGGTAGCTGAAATGTTCCAATAAACACAGTTTATTCACAATTATGAAGAATACATTATAAAAACAATGTCGTCGAAACGTCAAACTGCTCAGATTGCTTCGAATTGATTTCAAGGAAGATTCCACAAAAAATAATTCCTTTTTTTTAAACATTCACCACACGTGCCTTCTGACTTTAGTTTATTCATGTCCGTGTTCATTGCAGCAATCTGATTTTTCTAACTTTTTATTTCATTGAATCAAGGAAAAAATATACTTGGTGACCATACACGTTCCTTCAACTAAAAATGTGGGTACCAATCAACCTCAACCTCGTAGTGTTTTCCCTTTTCGTTATTCACTTCAAAATTTTCATTTCTTCCGAAAAATAGTGAGAAAATTGAAATAATTTCTGGAAAGAGAGGTGATTAAAATTCGAAACAGAAACTGCATGGCCAATGAATGATATCACTTTTTATCTCTTAAAGGATAAAAAAAAATTCCTCTTTAATTGAGAAGATCCAATCCCTCATCAAACAACAAGCTGAAAAAGTTGATGATCGAGGAAAACACGAAAGCCTATAAACCTTGATTATCGCAACTTGTGCTTCGGAAAACGCGTGGCGCCTTGAAAACGTCTAATCCTTTGTCATAAAGAAAATATTGATTTTTTGCTTTCCATGAGGAAAAAACAACAGTGGATCAAGATTGCGCGATCTTGCGCTGTTCGAAATGATCTCTTCGATCGTATTTATTCCATCATGCATAATATTATTGCATCGAATGCAGTTGAGAGAATTAGGAGCACACGACGACTAACCCGTTTCCTATCCGCATTTCAAAGGGCAAACTTTCGATACTATCAAAGATAGGCCTGCATTTTAATGAAAGGATACAGTACTTATGGAAAATCCTGGCCACCTACAGGACTAAGGGAGGTCCGAGTGCAATTTTAAACCCGGACGAAGATTTTAACCTACTATAACCTAGTGCCCAGCTTTCAGTTCAAATATAATCCTAAGGAAGCTTTAAGACGTCGATCTTAAAAGATTTCAGTCAACCCGTCAATGAAACGGGGAAATTTTGTCTGATAAATTAAGGAACCGCAAATTCTGATTACTGTATTACTGCATTCGAGAAAAAACATTCATTTGTCTCTGATTTTTAAAAGACCGAATATACAGGACTAAAATTCAACAAATTGAATTTTTTAATCGGCCATGGTACCTTCTAATTAATTTTCATGCCATTAAAAGATAGACCGACTGACAACATTTTTGTTTTGTTTTTTTCAAATAGCTGATCGTATTGAAATATTCTTGATTTTCGAATAATTTTTTGGAATTTTATTTGTAGTCCTGATCAAATGGAAAATGTAGTGAGAACGGAGATAGCTCTTATCAATAGGTCCACAAATCCTTTTGTAAACATTTTTCCTCGCACAAATGCGACATGTGCAATACGCATTCAAAATCAGTTTTTTCATACGACTGACGGAATAACTTAAAGATAAATGAAAAGCATTGATGGAAATATACACGCTTTTTAGAAATGAGAATTCGCTAGGTCCAATATAAAAATTAGTAGAATTTTCTTCGAAGAATGTTTCTTCCTATAGTACACGTTCAAAATTGCACGCGTTTATATAGTGAACCCAAGCAGCTCGCAATTATTTTCGTTCGTCCTGATTTATACACTGCTGACAGAATGGGTCCTGCGAGGTCAGGAAGGAGGCGTGAACCGACCTGCCGAGCAACCATCTTTTATACGACCTAATATTAATGATTGTAGTTTCCGCGTAATGCCCGGGTATTAGGCCTCTGTTATTGCGCACAACCCATGTCATCGCTGATTTCCTCAACAAGTAAACATTTTCTTAGAAAAAATAAAGGGCTTGTGCAAGAAACTAGCACGCGATCCAGCACTCCAGGGGGATCCTCATTACCGAACCCTCTTGAGAACAAACCTNAACCGACCTGCCGAGCAACCATCTTTTATACGACCTAATATTAATGATTGTAGTTTCCGCGTAATGCCCGGGTATTAGGCCTCTGTTATTGCGCACAACCCATGTCATCGCTGATTTCCTCAACAAGTAAACATTTTCTTAGAAAAAATAAAGGGCTTGTGCAAGAAACTAGCACGCGATCCAGCACTCCAGGGGGATCCTCATTACCGAACCCTCTTGAGAACAAACCTAGAGGCAGGAAAAGTTTGCTAAAAACTTTTCCCTTATATGGCTGCATGTGCGTATATGCATCACTTTGGGAACCCGAACTATACCAGAAAGTCCAACCATTCATCGAAACCCGAAGAATTTCTAAATTTTGAACTGTTATCACTTGCGAGTTGCGTTGGAGGAAAAACTGTCACGGAACTTTTTAATCAACTCTAGTATAAATACTTATGAGGGAAAGCATTACAATGAAAAAGAAACCCCGGGTTGCGATTTGCACTGATATCCGTGGGTTCTCTAAATTTTCACGCAGTATTTCATCAGGCAGTTATAATGATCAGATCTTTTTGAAGGATTGGCAAAACAATTCTCGATGTATTGCGCACAATTTTTGAAATGTTCTGCCCACCCAATTTCACTTTTATTTTCATTTATGCGTAATTTGGAATGTGTTGATGATGTGACCAAGGGTCTTGTGAAATGACCACACACTTCTTCCAGTCGTCAACAATCTGCAGATTATGCATGAACTATTCCAGTGAAATTGTCGGATCGACAATTTCAAGTTTGCGGAGTTAAAACATTGGGCTTTTCTAAAAGTTCCTCTAGTTTTGAATCGAGAGAGCTGAGAAAAATGTTCAAATAAAAAATCAATGCACAATAACACATAAACGTCGGTCACATTTTTCCTTAGCCTGCCCTCAAATGAAATCCGATAATGTACTCCTAAATGCGCTTGTTTTATGGAACAATTTTGAGTATGAGGAAGAAATCAAAGGTTAGAAAAATTGTTGTCAAATGTATAGAGGAAGGGAGAGAGAGGTTGAAGTATAGTAATTGAAACCGGAACAAAATTCCTCTATTAGATGATTCTGGGGCCGGTATCACGGATAAATTTTGTAACATCTTTAGAAAAGTAATGAAAAATTGATGGAACTTTCTGGCAATTAGTAGTACATCATTTTTTTCAAATGTTCGTTGACATTCTTTGTATTTCTCGCGACCTTTTCCCTCGCAAAACATTTTTTTCCAACCCACGCTCACGCGACACGCAGACTTTCGAGCACTGGCAGCTAGTTGCTGCCTTTTCGACGCTCGAGACTCCGCCGGTATAAAAATGATGATAATAAGTATTTAAAAAATACAAGAGTGTGTTTGAAAAAAAGGGGGAAAGAATATATAAGGGCAGGTGTCACGGTTTTCGCACGACGAGACAAGAGGAGAACAAATGCGGGTGAGGCATGCGTGACAAGCGCTGTCCGGATCATCATTCGGGAAGTGCTATGCAAGTGCCGTGCCTGCGATAACGTGGCGACGTCACACACCAGTCGCTTCCATTTGCACTTCCATGAATGCATGGCTATGTTCCTATGGGGTGGGCAACATCAGGGAAACACATACAAAAAAGAAATCACCCAGGAACCGATTAATTGTGGTTTAGGGTGAACTGAATTTTCACACAAGCATTCATCAGGTCCCACCTCCTGGAGAATTATCATCTTGGAAAATACCGTGCCCAGAGGGAAATTTTTTTTCGGCAAATGAGACAGGATATTAGAGTGGTACATGGTGTAAGGTATAGTCGCCCCACGCCACATCCTAAATACTGTTGTCCCACTCTTTCAACTATACCGATTTACCTATAATAATATTTATCATACAAGCGGAAAAACCCACAAAGTAGGTTTTTCAAATTGCGCAATTATCCCTCCTTCCACGATTTTGACCCCATTTTGAACACAGTCTCTCTGATTATTTTGCGGCAAATGGTTGTCTTGTCTCAAGTTTTATTGAAATACATTTTCCATTTTATTTGTCAAATAATCTTGTTTCACGCGGAGGACAGAAATCTTTTCCCACAATTAAATTCCAATTGAGTGATCAGGGCTTATTTTTCGGATTATGGCTGACATTTACTGCGGTATCTAAAAATAGTGTCGTGCTGGTTTATTTCATGGCCAGACTCAACTGTTTTGTGGAACGATGTACACAGTGTTTATACAGATCTGTAAACTACACGAAAGTCGATGCTCCGTTATTATGCCATCTTCTATTGGAGTTCCAGTTGAGGATTCCAGTATAGTCATTCATGGTTCTGACAAGTGAAACCGCTTTAGGTTCCTATTCAGATGGGTGCCCCCCTGATGTTGCAAATGGGGCGATTGGTCGCACATGTCCGTTTTACGAGACAGTAAAGCGGTTGTTTGGTTTCATGGGACCCGAAGCACATGTTTTATGGTTGGGTGAGACCATTTGTGTATGTTTGTTTATAGCCCACTTGAGGATTGTAGTGCTGGTCGTGGGATGCATCGTATAGTGCGACAAGATCGGGCATTCTCAGCGGAATGGAAGACGCATTCACGCATGCTGTGTTTTCATTTTGTTGTTGCTCATTCACATTCCTGGAAAATGGGATCATAGCTCATCATGTTGTATAAATCCACAAGGCAATTAGTCGAAGCTATAGAATAGATAGATGATTGAATTCCGTTTTTGGTTTAAAAAAAAAGCATTAGGTGTATATATATAGAGGTGATGAAAAAAACTCAAGGCTACGTAGATTATCAAGATTTTTAGTTACAGAATTGCCAGTTCCTCATTTTTATTATGTTATGGAGTGGAAGTAAACCATGATAAGAGTTTCTTCTAACGAAATACTGTATTATTGATTATAGATCGAGAAAATTTTCCGCGGGTTTTTCAAGAGCCATATAGAATTAAAACTTTAAAAATTCAAATTATCCTGTCGTGAATTCCGGATTTTATGTTCCAATCAAACATTTGAACATCTTTTTGTTCAACTTGTAAGATCAACAATTCATTATGTGCAAAAGGAGTATGCAGCTACATCTTTTGAGGATGATTATTTTGTCTACATGCTCTTTTTTTTTGGGTGAAATGAAAGCAATTAGATCAGATGCATGATTTACATCAACATTTTCGATTTTTTAAAAAATCAATACCAATTTTCAAAGCACCTGCCTGGTCACAATGACATCCAATAAAAGTTAGAAACAATTTCACTAATATTTATAGAAGTCACGGAAATTTGTGTTGAGACTAGGGTTTCAAAAGCCGGAAATTTCCGTCAAATAATGAGCGTTCTATAAACAAGGATAAGCTTTGAATATTTCTGGGAAAAGACCATGTTCCACCACCTTATTTTTTAACGAGAGAAAAATGATTATCATCCACACAAAGTTTGTGTAACGATTGAAGATATTTCCATTAATTAACTGAAACATTGCTAGAAAAAGCTAGCTTCATAAATCAAGCGCATGTGTTCACCGGAAAAGAAAATTCGAGGTAACTTTCTTGCGGAAAGGTCTGCCATTCTAAATATATTCTAAATCGATATGCAGTAGTTCGAATTTCTTTAATTCCTCAAAAACTACGCACATTTCTATTTTTTGTTGCAGAAAAAAAAAAGTTCAGTAGTTACAATTCATCAAACCATCAGCGTATGTCTCCTTTTATTGCTATACTGAAAGCGCCAAAACCGTTTCTTCATCGATTTTTTCATTATCCAATCTTGCCGAAGTTTACGATTTGACTAAATTCAACGACGATCGAATGAAGCACTGATCCAGTGAAATTCAAAGGCGCCAAGAATTAGGACGAAGCATGACATACTTTTGGGGAAAAGTCCCTTTGTAATCTGATCGACGCTAATAATCGGCATCATTAACTGTGGCCTAAAAAGGTTGCCAACCTCTGATTACGTGATATATATATACATATGCGAACACCTTTCGGAACCTCGTCGCAGCTCAAGCCGCCTATAGGAAGTTTGCTGATGACGAAGAGAGGGAAAACAAACAAAAAAGGAAAACTGCACTGCGCACTTATTATTGATCGTGGTCGCCAATGAGTGGGTGACTCCCCCCTTTTTTTAAGGGTTCTTTAGAAACTTCTCCGAAGTCCTCTTCCAAGTCCAACAAGGCCATATATGCAAACAAGCTTCAAAATATACTGTCACGAGCCTCTTGAGTTATTCAACCACAAGAAAACTCTGCACATGCAAGATGTCCCACTGATGCTCCACGAACTCAAAATACAACACTTAAGTACAAGAGGTTCTCACGAGCCTCGAAATTAAATCACTTGAATTTCACATGGTTGACTACTTGTTCAAGGGGTCACACTTTTCCCTTTGAACCGCCCTGACATTACTTTATCTAATTTTTCACTTAACAAAATGATTTATGCATGATTTCGTCGAGCGAATAAATCTAATAAACGTGAGGATCAACAAGAAACTCCCAGTGAAAGACCTCGGCGAACTGGGGTTTTAAAGTTGTTTTGTTTTTCTTAATTTCCTTAAATTTGAATCGCATTCCCAGCAGTTTATTTTTAAAGCTAATATTGAAGGTATACACGATAAAACCGATTGATACTTCCCGCATGCGTCATAGTTCATCGAATAAGTGTCTCTTATTGAACCTCCACTATTATAATGAGATAAACGCACTGAATATAAAAATTGAAATAAACAGCAAATGTATTCAATCATCCGTATACGCCTCCAGTGATTTCTTTTCCTAACCTTCTTCTTTTTTTTCCTCTAGGATTGTTTGTCTAAGATATTTTTTAAGGAGCCCGAACACCAGCTGCACTGATCGACGGAACGAAGGTTTTGTCACGTATTGGAGCACTTCGATTTCCTCGGGAAAGCTTTTCCTGTTGATTGGAAGCTGGCATATGGCTTTTTTTACGTGGGTGGGAATGTCTTGCGCATATTTTTCACCAGGCTGAGAAAGACGTAAGAAGAATACCGTACATCCCGATCTTGCTTTGCCGACTCTATATCAGCCACAAGCTAAATCTTTATTACAGTTGGTACCTTGCAATTCGACCGACCTGCAATTTTACGATCGAATTTGCAGGGAGGTTGATTTACAATTCGACGCTTGCCCCGCAATTCGACCTTTTCATTTTTTGTGTGCATTTTTGTACTTATATTTTGAATGAGATGGAGTGTCTAGCAATTTGACTGATTCGCAATTCGACCCTAGTTCAGCAACGGATCAGGGTTGAATTGCAAGGTACCACTTGTACTGTATATGCGCCACTGAGACCCATAATAACTATGAAAATGTTTCGACAGCACAAACGTCCATGTATTGAGGTTTAAAAAAATGAATTGTCACATTTTACATTAAGAGTTGGCCAGTGTTTTGTGCCTTGGGGAGCAAAGGTTAATTATTTGCTGGCTATTTCTAAAACTGGGACTCGTTTCGTTGTGACTCTAGCTCCTGGGAAATGGGAGGAATCCTCGGGAGAAATATTTATGTCAAAGAAAATAATGCAGATGAAAAGAAATCATTCAAGCAACAGCGGGAAAACTTTTTATTTATTTACACCTGATAGATTAGTGATGAAGGAATCTAACAATGAATTCCGTGAAACGATAATATGGGCTCTTTCTACAACGATCTTGTCGACAACGAATATCTCTGAAAACAAATTTTTTTTGGGTCCCATATGTTTTTGTCCCCGTGTTAAAGTGGTCTCTACAACGAAATTCTCTCTAGAACGAACATTTTTCCAGTCCTTTGAATTTCGTTACTATAAGAGAGTTCACCTGTACAGGTACAGTATACAGTACAGTATATTCGTTTGTATATGGATTCTTTCCCTGCCCAAGGCGCCAAACAATAGTTTTTGTCAAAAAAATGCCAGGATTGTATTGTATGATGAATAAAGGACGTCAAATTAAAAAAAAAATATATATATATATATATAGCATGGTGATTAGATCAGCTCGATTTATTTATGGCTTCCAATCTGCATCTTTTGTGTTTGAAGTGCGGGAAACCTTCAAGCTGTGACAATTTCCATTTGCTTTTCATGACGACTTTCGGAATCCTCAGGATTTTCGCACGAACAACTATATGTGAAGCGAGGAGGTTTCCCTTCCCGAGTTTCAATTATCTGTCACACAAATAATGTAGTAACAATGGTATGTGTGTGAAGGAAAATCAATTGCGTGAAAGACGCGAATCCATCGACTTTATCGAGCTCCCTTTGCAAAGAATTCCACGGAAAGCCGATAATGAGAGGACAAAATGATTTGCTGGGGCTTTTTGTCAACCCCAAGAAATACCCGACTTTTCAAGATAGTTGGGGCTATTGTCAACCCCAAGAAAAACACAACTCTTGAAGATAATTATAAGGGTTTTCAATTTTCTTAAGATGTTAGTGGTTCTCTTCTGTGACACACCTGGTCATACTCCAGTTGAACTTCTCCAGTAGAATTTCAATGGACCAGCAAACAAATTTTACACTGAGAGGAATTTTTGAGTTCTGGTTTTTAATGTAATGTTTTTAAGGGAATTCAGATGGGAACTTGAAAAAAAATGTTGACTTAGGGAGGCATTTGACTTGAGGAGGATTGAGTTATCAATGTTCAATTGTTCTTACGTTTTATTGAACTGATTTTTTCTTTTAAGGACATTGAATTCCTTCCACATTTTTTTAAAACAATAAAAATGCATTTGCGAATTTGGGAAAGGCAGTTTCACTTTACTGAGACTTTCAAAGTTAAAAGGACGACTTAGCGTCAAAGGGGAATTCAGAAAGTATTAAACTGGAGATGGATGCAACGATCTGATATCGAACACATCACAAGTTGTTTGCATCCGACGAGCTGTAAATCTTTGTTATTGATGAGTTTAATCAATTTCAAAGTATATCTTGAAAAGTTTCTAAACATATGAAATATGTTAAAAAGATAACAATTTTTTGTTTTCAAGACTGGAAATCAAATACTCACTGCGGACACTAAACGTGCATCTTCAATTATCTGTCACACAAATAATGTAGTAACAATGGTATGTGTGTGAAGGAAAATCAATTGCGTGAAAGACGCGAATCCATCGACTTTATCGAGCTCCCTTTGCAAAGAATTCCACGGAAAGCCGATGATGAGAGGACAAAATGATTTGCTGGGGCTTTTTGTCAACCCCAAGAAATACCCGACTTTTCAAGATAGTTGGGGTTATTGTCAACCCCAAGAAAAACCCGACTCTTGAAGATAATTATACGGGTTTTCAATTTTCTTAAGATGGTAGTGGTTCTCTTCTGTAACACACCTGGTCATACTCCAGTTGAACTTCTCCAGTAGAATTTCAATGGACCAGCAAACAAATTTTACACTGAGAGGAATTTTTGAGTTCTGGTTTTTAAGGTTTTTAAAGCAATGTTTTCAAGGGAATTCAGGTGGGAACTTGAAGAAAAAAATGTTGACTTAGGGAGGAATTTGACTTGAAGAGGTTTCAGTTATCAATGTTCAATTGTTCTTAAGTTTTACTGATTTTTCCTTTTAAGGACATTCGTATTCCTTCCACGGTTTTTTTAAACAGTCAAAAAGGTATTTGTGAATTTTTGAAGTGCCTTTTCACTTTAATGAGCCTTCCGAAGGTAAAGGACGACTTAGCATCAAAGGGGAATTCAGAAAGTATTAAACTGGAGATGCATGCAACGATCTGATATCGAACACATCACCAGTTGTTTGCGCCCGACGAGCTGTAAATCTTTGTTATTGACGAGTTTAATCAATTTCAAAGTATATCTTGAAAAGTTTCTAAACATATGAAATATGTTAAAAAGATAACAATTTTTTGTTTTCAAGACTGGAAATCAAATACTCACTGCGGACACTAAACGTGCATCTTCCTCTTCATCTTGCACCGAGGCGCTTGATGGGGGAAAATAATAAGCCCCTTGATATTCGTCCACGGGCTTCATAATGCAGATTTTTTTTTTGGCGTCGCAGAAATGATCAAATGCAAGATAGAAGAGGTCAGCGAAAGCTGACCAACGCGAACACGTTTGTTTCACTCTCTGATGCAAAACAGAAGCTGTTTAATCCACACACTGCGCGATCACGTGTTCACAAGTCATTCAGAAAATCAGTTTATTTTTTAAAAGAAGTTTTGAAGTTATTTCCCGGAAACAGGCATATGCAAATAATGAACAGGACACACTGAAAGTCACATCATTTTATTCCCGTCATTTGCATATTGTGGTTTGTACTTTGAAATGAGAACACGCCTGAAATAATTGGACCTACCACTGGTAAAAAATTTTCGCATACTTTCTTTTTTCGCTGAGCTCTTGACTTCAAGCAAAAATGGTGATAATTATGAAATAATAATCCATTTCAAGCGCCCTTCTGGCGAGAGACATTATTTTCCTAGTTTCACTAATTGAATTCAATTTGTTTGACGAGAAAAAGGACAGAAATTATCAGATTTCAGTAGCCTGTCAGCATGCTTGCAGTCACATCCCAGCTATACGAACAATTTTGAATTGTCAAGAAAAATCCGTGAATTTTAACCCGAGACAATAATTTACCCGGATATGAAAGAAATTCAATTTTTAAAAATATTTCCCATCAACCACTTCTCTATCTGCATTTGAAATGCATTAACCATTTCAACAGCCCAGCACAAGCTAAATGTTCCATCTAGCTGTTGATTTTACTTGATAAGACATGCATATTTATCAATTTAAATGATGATTGCATCTTTTACAACCCCAAATAGATCGTACTGATTTGATCTGGATCAAAATTTCGGTAAAATTTTAGAAGAAATTACAGAAAAAGTCATCTTGGCAATTCTAGAATCGAGAAATTTAAGCATTTACCTCTTCTTTTCTCAGGAAAATATTGGATAACAAGCTCGTTTCCCGCAAGCGAAGCAATATTTTGGAAACAAAAATCACAAGCGTATATCTCTTCATGGATAATTTCAAGTTGTTTTTTTTTCATAAAAAAGAAGAGTTCCCGTTAACTGGTGTATCCGAGCCATTACAATTTCATCGTTTCAGATGCTACGAAGAATTTTTCAGAAATCATGATGCGAGACTAAGCACTGAAGTGTGTAGATTTTTTTGCACAAATGGGTTTTAATATACGCAGCAACAAATTTTAAAAGCAGAGGAAAAAGGGCTAAGAGAAACTTCTGAAATTTCCAAGCCCTCCTCCTCCTATAAAAAATGTTCCTCGACTTCTGGTCAGTTTAACCATGTTTCATTTCTACTTTTAATGGAAGTACTGTACAGTACTGTATATACGTATACATTCGACTTTGCACCAAGTTAGTTGTCATGTAAGGCAAGAAATTCATGAGTTCCGCTGTCGGATTGATAAGATACGTTACATTGAAAAATAGGAGCACACTGTTGCTTCCACACGCGTCCACGCCTCGGAGGGGAATGTCCGTCTATCCCTGGGGGTACAAGTCTCCCGTTTGATTACGACCCCTGTCTTTTGCGGGACGGGCTATATAGGAAGCCAAAGGAGGCATGCGCTGGGGCTCCTTGCTGAATTTCAAGAATCATCTGTCCTTGCAGGCCGACAGATGTCGCGGGCTGCCTGCATAACACAAGGCTTCGACATTTTTCTCCTCGTTATAATTAAATTTGAAGGACAATTATACGCGATTGTCTTAATCAGCCAGAGCTTTACAAAATGCCTCACCTCACCATACCGTTCGTTGCATTTTTATATTTTTCAGAAGGAGAAACCGAAATAGTAATTTCAGTATTGTACCTGTACTGCTTTTTCGGAACACATCAAGAATCTATGATACCTTTTTTGCCTCTAAACTTGGGGCGAGACTTGAAAGGGTTCAAGGATTTATTTGTGCTATCATATTTTTAGAGTAAATTTTTTCCGAAAGGTTATACTGGTCAGACGCACTTTCCCAGCTGAAAGCTCATTTTCGGTGGAACATACCTCGCATACGTCCTTCATATCTGAGAGAATATGTAAATTATTGAAAAAGAGGGGATTTCGGGGATCACTTTTAATCTTTCCTTGATCATTGAGCACACAGAAATTTAAGTATTCAGTTTCTTTAACTTGTATGCACGCTTTAAATTTTTTTTTTGACATGAACTCTCCGTTAACGAAAATTACCAGTTCATTTATTGATCTCATTTAAATACATTACCTGTCAATAAATCGTAGCATGAGTACGATTTCTTATCAATCGAAATATGACGCAGAATTAGAGTTTTTGTCGAGTCACAAGGCTGATGATTCTCAAAATAAAACTATTCGAAGTTATCAAACTTATGAATTGCTCAAAGTGTTACTCCTCGTTTCTTGAAACCGTTAACAAGAGTTAATAAGCGTTCCTTTCATCATCCATGAACCACACTATACAAAAGCAGATTACAAAGAACAGAGAACAGACTTATTTGCAGAAAAAATTCACTCAGACATCCCAGGAATGCACGCAGAAATATCATATCGCCAGAAACGCAGAAACATCCCTGTGATGACAAGTTCATCTCCAACATCCTCTTGCGGACAGTATTTCCCTCGGGACCCGAGGGCAAAATAACTGCTTTCATTCTGTTCCATATATGAATTCACGTTGCCCCCTCCTCTTCAGGCAGCCCTGGTATTCGGGTAAGCATAAAACTAACATATGCTGACAAGGTTGCTCGAGGGGTCAACGAGCCCCTGTAGTAACCTGCCTTTCTGAAGTCGTCATTCTTAAGTAAGCAAAGCAGACAAGATCAAAGGATGCTCCGGAGAAAAATATAAGACGGATTCAAATATTAATTTACAGAATACACTTCCCAGTAATTATCCTGATTTAGATGCATAAACAAGCTTTATTTGCTGCTTGTCAGCGTTCACAAGGTTCACAAATCATTCCCACATCCAAATAATCCAATCCGCCTCTCATTATGCATCATGCAACACATTCAAGGGTATCAGGACACAAAAAAAAGAAAAGAAAAATAGCATATGGATTTTTAAAAATGTATAACAGAAAATACAAATGTATGATTTATACAAATGCATGATTTGCATTTTTCAGAAGACAAAAAGAAAATGCAGGTGGTACATTTTAATTGAATCTTAATCTGTTGCTTGACTAAGGTTGCATTGCTGTGATGGAATAATTAGACTGCCCATGACGTCATGCACTTTTAATTCTCTCAAGTAATTGATAATGTTTTAAAACTTTTGAGAATATTCCAATTGGACTGCCGTTAGATGGCAGTCCACATTTATTGCATACTAGAATTAGTCACCTGTGGCTTTCAGCCAATCAGGTGCACCCGCGGATTCTTGGAAGGGAGGAAAGTTCTCTCCCCCAAGATCCGAGACAGTCTGGCACCAACCGTTACAAGATTAACATTGATCTCCCACTTTTTACGTGTGTTATGTGTGAATTTGATTTTACTTGTGTATCCGATTTTCTATGTGAAATCAATCTGTTACTTTGATTGTGTGCTTCAAATCTCTTGTGATCTGTGAATTAATTTGGGGTAAAGAAATGCAATTATATTTTGTCTTTTTGGATTTCCTTAAGGAAATCCCCAGCTGAACCCCACAGCTGAATGATGTGGTTTATTTTTGGATGTTTCACCTTTTTTTTGCCTCCTTTTGTAATTCTTTATTACAATTGCAAAGCAGGCACATTGTGTGACAACATCAAATGGCATTTTTTCTACATGGCATTTGATGCTTCATGTCTCTCCACAGGTCAAATTGTGCGGCAGAGGTCAAATTGAGAGTCAACCTCCCAGCAAATTTGACCATGAAATTGCAGGATGGTTGAAATGCAAGAGGTCAAAGTGCAAGGTACCACCTGTATCAAGAATCATAATCACAGCACAAGGCAATTACTGAGCATGTACTATAGACTACTTAGAGGACAAAAATGATCATTTATAGCTGCATTTGATTTCTCCTCAAAGATTTTCTGCAAATTGTTTAATCAATTGAAACTCATCTGGGAACAGGCTGAACATTTTGTGCTCTAATACAGTGTTTCTGAATCTTCGTGGGTCTACTGACTGGCAAATTTTCAAAGTTTGCAGACCAGCAAATTCACAAAAAAATTTCTGCAGACCAGCAAATTTTCATAAAATGTTTGCAGACTTGCCATATTTTTGATTGAATGTTATTAGGTAGATAGTTACAAGAAAAATGCAGTTGACAATGTCATCAAACAATTAGAAAGGTGGGCTTGGAGAAAGGTTTATCAGAATGAAAAATTAAGATCATTTATTTCAGCAGGTAAAAATTTGTCTGAAGTTTAATTAGTTACAAGAAAAATGCAGTTGACAATGTCATCAAACAATTAGAAAGGTGGGCTTGGAGAAAGGTTTATCAGAATGAAAAATTAAGATCATTTATTTCAGCAGGTAAAAATTTGTCTGAAGTTTAATTAGGAGAAAAGCCAACTTTTGTTTTCATCAGATAATTCAACTGCCATTGTCCTTCCAAAACTTTAGGTAAGGATAACAGACTTTGTCCCAATTTTTGTTAAATTTATCTTCCTGAAAATTTCCTGTGGGCCAGCAAAAAACTTTTGCGGACTGGCATTAGTCCACAAACCATGGTTTGGGGAACACTGCTCTATACTCTAAGATTTGGCAAAAGACTTTTTTATCAAGTTGCAAAAGACTCAGGTCGTTTTAAAGCTGGTTTCTATAATTGTGGCATGCTGGGCATAAAAAAATAAGGTGCTCTGATGATGCAGTATTCAATCTAATTACACCACAGTAATTACACCACTTGGACACTCTTGATCCTAATTTTATTCTTAAAAGTTCATCTCTATAATTTTATTAAGCTTTGTGGAAAAACATAAATCCAACCTACTGTTCTCATCAATCGAAAAACTGGGCGAAATTCCGCAGAGAATCTCTAAGAATAATTATCTCATTAGATTTTTTTAAATCTACAGGTACTCGGGAAACCTTCCTTTATACATTGCCCGGCCTGATATTAAAAAAAAAAGCGTCATCGTTCTTGAGAATCTTGACTAAGCAAAGCAGGCGAGATCAAAGGCCACTTCCAGTAAAAATGAAATACAAATTTAATTAATTTACAAAATACATTTCTGAGTAAGTAGATTGAACCAATTTTCAGTGCATATCATTCGTGACGCTTCGCGTGAAAACCTAAAGCCAACCACTGCAACTTTTATTCTTTTTCGAAAAATACGCAGAAAAAGTTGGAAAGATTCGCAGAGAATCTCGGAGAATACCTCGCGTTTTTTTTATTGAAATCTAATCAGAAAATTGTCTTTGAATAATTATACCTCTGATGCTACCCGAAAAAATACTCCTTGGATATTCGCTTCAAGTTGGTGACAAATTCAGTCTACGTCAATGCGAATTTCGCACATTTTCCAGTCACTGCCCTTGAAGTCCCCCCCCCCCCAAAAAAAAGAAAAAGAACTGAATCCTAGAAAATGCATTTCCTTTGATCCCGCATATATAGAGCACCGAATGCTGTCACACGCGTGAAATGATTCCTCCTTCTTTCTCGTTGAAACTGCGCGGGAAGAAAAAAACCATTAGCTGCTGGGGATCAAGACGCGAGGAAAGGGGAACAGGTTTCCTTTTATCTCCCATTCTGATGGGTTCCCCCGATCCCTCGATCCCCAGGGAAGACCTCTTGATAAGTGCTGGGATCTTGTAACACCGGCTGCTGAAAGATGGCCTCTTTCCTTGGCCAACGGAGTGTCGGACAAGATGATTGGGATTATAACAATACAAACCAATATAAACTGTATGTACATATATTTCAGAATTCGTTGCGCATACATGAAATATAGCTTCTTGTTATTATAAGTGAAAGCCAGTCCCTTTTCCATGTCGTGGAGCACCTGTTGAACATTTTCATATTTTGTTCGTCACGCTCTACTTGTACTACTCATACAGACACACGCAAGGCGTCTATATAAGTTCCAAGAGACATAAATAAAGCACGTTGGTGTTTTAAATATATATAAAAATTGAGCTACGACCTATTTATTTTTTCATTTATGGTTTGTGAAGTACAGGGTTGTGAAGTATATTAAATGTTTGAGGGGACCAAAACTCAATTCTTTGTAGCAATGTTCGCGGAATCGAAATACTTTACATTGATTTGCTTTCATGTTTATCTCAAGACCAATGAACTAAAATCCGTAAAAAAATGTTCGTAAGGCGTAATTTTTTTCAAAAGAAATTTCATAGCCAACTCCAGTCTTTTTCGAGCAGTAGAATTTCGGAGATAGAACCAGAAGAAGGATTTTTCCCATTGCAAGCCAAAAAGGCCTTGAACTTGAGATGACGAAAGTTCGAGGGGTTCGCTCTTCTATCCTGAGGGCCCCCTTTTTTTGCAAAACATTCCAGAGGGGCTGAAATGCGAAATGTAGCCGGAGATGCGGGATAAAATGGAAGGCTCGCCGACCCGGGATCGGAACGGGGGTTCTACACTTTTTTTTTGCCCTGCGCTTCGTCCACATTCGTTTCTCCCTTCTGTAACAAGAGCCCAGAGGAAAGCAGCTCACAAAATAGCTCTTTTTTTTGCAGTATCTTTTTTTCTTTCCCACTGCCCAGGGTTTTCTCATTCCCCCGAGGCCAAGTTCAATCCTTCTGGGGGTCGGGAGCTCGGGAGTGACGCACAAACGGTGTTTGCTGCTAGCTTCGGAAAGCATCAGCTCAATGATACAGTACTATTTTTCGGGGAACCGAAAAAGCCAATTTTCAGACGACAGAACAAAATTCGTTCAGACAGGATTTTCTTCTCAATAGTTTTTCAATCTTATATCTTCTCCGATGAAAATTTTTTTTAAATATGACATTGTTGGTCAGTTTTCATAAAATGTAATTTTCAAGAAACACGAATAACAAAAATAAAATAAAATCTCCGATCATTCCTTTTTCTGCGACCGTTAATTTCCCTGACGTGATGCTTTTCATTTCTTCTCCTTGATTTTTCCCCCAATCATATGTCTTCATCACATTTAAAAAAGTATGATCCAAGTATATATTAAATTTCTTTAAATTTTGAAACGGACCACTGTGAATGGACCGTCGTCAATTTATTATACGCTGTTGGAAACCCATATATTTTTTAAAAATTGCCGAAGGAAGTAACTGGATGGTTCCTCATTCGTTCATACGAATACGCTGGCATTCGAGTGACACCTATGTAGTATGATAGAAAACAGAACAATGCGAGGAAAACTCGCTACAAAGATGCCTGAAAGAATTATATGACCTTCAAAACAACCTTCCTTCTGATCATTCAGCGACAAAGAATAGTCCAGAAAAAAATCAGCAAGTATGCAGAGCTAATTTATTTACATTTTGTAGTTTCAACCAAGGACCATCGTTGTTCCATTCAAAATTAAGCGAAGTTCGACGAATTAAGTTGAATACGCGAAAAAATCCTCAGTCTCGTACTCTCGTGTGATGCATCATTGTTCTTTCCTAAACTCAGGTGTTCTAAAATGTTTGCTGTTGCTGGAATCGACGAGTCTTCTGTAATCTGCATTAGTCCCATCAACGCCATATAATGACTTGTTTTCCGCGATTTTGTGTGATGAATTGTCATTTTCAGGATCGAAGGATTTGAGGGGTTCAAAACAGGTTTATAAAATCATACCGTACACGGTATTGAATATAAGATGGCAGAAACCGCTCGGAATCTTGTTGGTACGTCAGTTCATCTGAAAATGTTGTGGAAGTTATAACGAATAATCCATCAATCCGCATGGTTTATTTTTAACAATAGTTATGACCAACACAGATTCAGTTGAATTGAGCAGGAATTGATTTAACCGCTGCTGTGCGACGTCATCGGAATTTTAAAATATGAAAGAAACTCCCAAATTATAGCAGAAAAATGATCTTGAATTCAGCCCAAAGGAAAGTGAAACGGTATATGAAATACCTGCAGTATATAAAGTACTAAAAGCAGGCATGAAGGGAGACGCATTTATTCCCAGAAAAGACTGTCGATGAAATGCGTTCTTCGGGTCAGGTGATCTTTCTTCCTTATGGCGTGGGCCTGGCTGCCAGAAAGACGAATCTTTCATGTGCTAGACAGCTAGAAGGTTCACCCCTCTGGGAAAACAGTTCCAGGGTCGCAGAAGGTCAATGCCTGATCACATGGCTTTTCAATTATTCAGAGAGCACAACAAAAAACCTAGTCCTGATTACATGGCGTCGTCACACATCAAGCACGGCGACTTATTTGTCTTCCAATTTGCAATCAGGCTCTTTTCATGAAGCACTGATCGCACTCAGATCATCATATTTAGGTTTCAAATAGAGCTAATTCCAAATGAGTAAATATTGGGGGGTAAAATAAATGAACGATTAGGGTCGGAAAGAAGGTCAATATTATCCTTAAATCCCATGCCGAATGAATGCATGGGTCCATACGAAATTATTGAGATTTTATTTGGATTGTATTTGTTGAGAAATATGTTCAACGAAATGAAATAGGGATTGTTTCCGAATTTTTCTGAAGCTGCGTTCAGGATTGAGCAGACAATTTTCAGGGCATTGAAAATATATCGGCCAGAGTAACGAACGTAATTCGGATTCATTGGAATCTGCGAACAGATATAAAAATTTGGAAAGTGATTAACGATTTCGAACAATAAGGTACAGTATTTCCTTAACTCAGTTTTACAAAATTATAATACTTTATCAGATCACCATGAGAAAAGACGATTGAAAAATATTTTTATTGTCCTGCTGTATAATTGATGGACATACTGTACTCGTCATTATGTTTGCAAAAAGCGCACTCGTCTTCATCGAATGTCCTTTCGAATTATTCAAATGGAGAGTGTTTACTGAAAATTTGCAAAACTATATTCTTACTTACAGCAACTGAACTCGACGATGTTTCCAGCGGCAACTAAAGAAAAAGAGCATCTTTTGTATGCATATAGAAATATTAACAGTACTGCTACTACTGCATATATATACGGCTTCTAAAAACTCTTTAGCAGGACCAGTAAAAATAGTATTACTGTACTTATTTTCACAACCTTTGCCTCATATTCTTTGTATCAACAAAATGTCTACATTCCTTTCGAAAATTGTGGCATCCGGTGAAAAGATAATCCTCACGATGAGTTTGTTTATTCTCAAAGCACAATACACAGGATCGAGAGCGACACCTATGAATAGCTCACGCAATTCAGTAATGCTGCTGTTTTCTAATCTCACTTCGAACTCAAAAAATAAATCGTATAAAATCAGAAATAAAATCTTGAATCAGGTGAAAAAGCATCACCTAAAGAAAGTTTTTTTGGCGTTTATCAGTTTAAAACCTATTGGACAAGCATGACTGCCTTGAGAATGATTTCGAGAAGTCTGTCCCGGAGGAAATCCGATTGAGTGCTTTCGCTTATAGGAGGCTAGCCATGAATCACGTACACGTGCTTCTCCAGTATACACTTGAGCAGATGAATCGGCAGGAAAGTTTTTAAGCATCGCTGACCTTGGAAGAATTACGGAATTTTCTTGAGTGCACTACCGCAGAAGTAATGGAAACCAATATTTTTGTTGACGAGTCGAGAACAAAGACATGCACAATGTTGATTGCTGTTCAGTTAATTTTGGCACTTGATTCAAATCAGGGTCTTTCCCAATCGCTCACAGTACACATGCCACTGATACGTTGGTAATTCGTTGAATATTCGCCAGGTATTATGCATATACTGTACATAGGATTTTCCATGGAAAAAGACAAGTTTGAGATTTTTCGATGCTGAAATATTATATACATATTGATAGATTGATGAATATGCTTCACTTGCCGCTTATAACCGTTCAGAAAGTTAAATAGATTTTGTCCACCCCCCCCTCCTCCCACACTTAAAATTTATATTTATTTACACTCAAACACATCCCTTCAACAAATAAATGACGAACTAAAATGAATAAAATATGAATCACAGTGAATATAAATGCTTGAATTCTCTGATAATTGGATCCTTTTTGGGAAAAAAACATATAATATGCGCTAAAAATTAGGTAGAGAGTACCTGCGGATAGCGTTTATTTCAAAATCTGAAACCTTTGATAGTGACGGTGATGTAATATTATCAATCCTGAAGATTGATAATATCACATAATACTAATAATACATACATCCATATACATATACATATACATATACTGTACATATATATCATATATAGTTTGATCTTTCGTCACATTGCCATAATAGTAGCTGTCGAATTCTCGTGAACGGGAATGCCCTGAAAATCGGATACTTGGCCCTATGATGGTACAGCCAAAATAGGTGGTACAAATGTGAAATCTGGTTTGTTATGGAAGCTTTACCATATAGAAAAGAGGTTGTACGAACAGCTGGAATTTCGTGGCAGGAGGAGACTTTAGCATCCATATTAGCTCGAGTTCTCGTTCATGAATTGATGAATTACGGTAATTATGAAACAGTTCTACCGCGCTTTCAATGATGAAGCTTGCTCGATCCAAAAGGCTCATCAAATGTTTTCTTTTTTTATATTGCGAGCGCACGTAATGTACAGCAGTACACACAATCATTTCTGAATAGGTTAGACATTTAAAACAAATATCAAACTCTTTTATTTCAATATGCACGGAAATACACGTGCAGCAAGTACCGTGACCTGCGTAATGCCCCAAGTATTTTCACCAGAAATTTCCTTGGAAAAGGTCAGCGAAAATTGCTCTTGGTCATGACATTTTCTAAGGCTTTCTTCAGAATTTCTTTCGTCAATCTGTCTGGAAAAGGGATTTATCGTTGATTATTGAACCTTTTGACGAAGAGTACTTTTTAGCTGACCGTAGGTAACATCAGAACTACGTCACATATATTGAAATGCTACAGATAATCGCAGAATAAAAACTAGTTATTCAATCTATTAAAAATTAAATGAATCTTTCCATTTCATGTATCCATTAATTGAAGGGACAATGCATAGTTTTCAACGATGAAAAGAGAACTGCTGATCCAGCAATCTCAACATCCGATTTTAAAACCTTTCGTTTCGAGGTTACCGCATTATTGCAATATATTTTTTTGGCTTAGACCCTTACAAGAACCATAATTCGGAAATCAACGCTTTGTCAGCCGAGAAACTGAGAATTTTTTGAATATTATTTTTGTGTCTTGGACATGACAATTTTCTTTGCGCCCATTCTTTGAATGCTTTCTCCTCTCTGAATTTCTAGGCTCCGGAATTGTCTCTATCCGAGTTTATAAATCTTTTGGGTTCCAGGAACATTCATTAAAATTAATTTCTTGGGCTGAGAGCCTTCTGAGCATATGACCATAGCGGATTATTATTTTCTTGACCCGAAAATTAAACATTTATAATTTGTTTATACTTCCAATTCTTTACAGAGCCCCTTTTTCTGTTTCCTAAATGTTCAAAAATGTTATTCCCCACGAGGACCTAATGTGAGAGCACCTGAGAATAAACCCATTTGTTGGGTCTGTGGAGCACAAGCGGAAAATCTCTGTTTCGAATAATTTTTCCACCGATTTTGCATAGAACCTTCCAAGTTCTTTTCGTGCACTATCGATTCCAATTTTTTTTCTTCAGAGAACGTAAAGCTCACCAGAAACTTTTTGAAAGCCTCGCAACAGTCGCATGTCTGCTTGATGGCATCGCCGGGGGCGGCCTGATCCATGCGCGGATGCAGATCCGCGGAATCAAAGTCAAAGAAGGCACCATCTCCGCCACCACCACTATGAGTGGCGTCCTCGTCGTATTCCAAGGAAAGGGACATATTTATGTTATCGTCCCCTTGGTAAGTTTCAAAGAGCGGCACGTTGCTGCTGCTGCTGCTGCTGCTGCCCGAAGCGTGTCTCGACGAAAGAAG
>CAJPEX010003273.1:0-30336 GCA_905338405.1 Notodromas monacha | reverse complement strand
GATACGGTTCATGCACGTAAAGCTCGAAAAACATTCTAGAAAAATACAATTTAGATAGAGTAGTTCGGCTTTAAAATTTTATGACAACAGACAACTCAAAAGTTCCTGCCTTCAAATGGTTTTCAATAAGAACGTTCATTTGCAAACAAATAGGTTAATCAAAATATTTACTCAATTATCCGTGCTGATAAATTCGCCTTAATTTTTTGAAAAGGAGCTTCTTCGAAGTAGATTTCGCAAATTGAAATGACCGAGAAGAAGTAGCAAAATTTTTTTTCAAATAGGCTTTAAATTAAATTAACGGCGTCTGGTGAATGTAAAGGTTCAAGATTTTGAAAATTGCTGCTATAAGTACATCAGCATAGCAAAAAAATCGTAGAGCATAAAAATAATTGTTAACTGTCGGAGATTTTTGAGTTCGTGAAGAAAACATCCGATCCTTTGGCCCGGATAATGGGACGTCTTACTGAAATTTCTGACGTCCGTTGATACGTCGTGTTATAAAATTGAAATAAATTCGGAATACGTAAATTACAGCTATCTTAATATGTATTGATACATTAAACAAATATCCGAACTTGTGAGACCTTTTTACTTAGCCAAATCGGTAGTTTTAATTCTTGATTTCTCTGTTCTCCCCATAACCGAAAGTTGTTGCAACCCGTGGTGTTCAATTAAAAGTTCAAAGAAGATCCTCTTTTACCCAGGATAACATCTTCGTTTCCCATTGGCCACTCCATCTTACTATTATGGTATTTTACCTGTACGATGCCTTAGGATACGTAAGCATTCGTAGACATTAATGGTCCGCTTTGTTGAGTTAATTGAAAAATCGTTGAAATGGACCATGAAGAAAATGGTTCTTACTTCTATTGAGCAGTAAATAGTTTATGCATTCTAGACTATAAAAGTGTTCTTTTATAAGGGGTGGCAATAGTTAGCGAGCTGACTTGGGAGCGGAAACACGTTAGAACCTAACTACCTTAACGTGGCGCTTTTCTGGACCCTTTATCGCTCATTCATCTTGATGAAATCGAGATACCTCTAGCGTCACTGCAAGCATCATTAGTTGGCCGAATGCGTAGAATAGGAGTAGATTGTGTGAGTACATATGATTGCTCCGAGAGAACGAGTTACTTTGAAGTAGCAAAGCTTTGAAACCATTTGAAGGCAGGAACTTTTGAGTTGTCTGTTGTCATAAAATTTTAAAGCCGAACTACTCTATCTAAATTGTATTTTTCTAGAATGTTTTTCGAGCTTTACGTGCATGAACCGTATCAATGATTGCGGCGAATGAATTCTGGTTTGATTTTTCCGCAGCATTGAACGAGTAATGTAGGGTAAAATGATCCTAATCTTGAAATTGAAAAAAGCCATTTGAAGCGAGGATTGATGTACTGAATTCAAAAGTACTCATAAAAATTGCTATTTTTGTCAACACGCGTCCCGTTAGATTCCAATAGGATGGGCTACACTTCCTTACGGTCGTAAAGAAGCCGCCTGGAGCTTTGCGCGTCACTGTTCAACTGTAACGTAAAAACTTCATTGTTTGTTACTAAACCAGGAAGATATGATCAGGGACCGTTTCGAAACAAAGTATCCAACTTCCCCTGAACGAACAAACGAGTGTTCTTCCCATTTTTATTGTGAAGAAGTGAAAATACGAGTTGCTGTATTCCGTTTATGCATCCTAATCAAGATTACCTTGACGTTTGCAGCTGTCGAAATGCAATTTTACCTGTATACTCAACTCTAAATACATTCAACATGTGTTTTTCTAGAGGGACGAGTTTCCATCATAACTTGGCATAAGTCACGAGATTGTCACAATTATAAGATTCAATTTTGTCAGTAAAGTCTGGCATCTTTCTAAACAAGGAAGAGATTTAAAGACGAAAACGATAGATCGGATTTATTCTGAAGTTATTATACAGTGTATAAACGCATTTAATGATTGCGTTTTACAGTTTCTGAAATCGGAAAGTTTCAAATATTCTTTGTTTATGAATTATGATTAAATTTCACTGATGTCGAGAGGGCATCGCATGATTGTGACACGCACGGTGTATTTTTAACGATAAAAACAGTTGTGCGCAGGGCAATCTAAGGTTATCCTACCCGATGTGAAGGAATGCCAGCATTTCTTCGGCGGACCTCGAAACGCGCAGTGACAAGTTGACATTGCATTTTTGCTCATTGTTTGTTACTAAACCAGGACAATATGATCAGGGACCGTTTTGAAACAAAGTATCCAACTTCCCCTGAACGAACAAACGAATGTTCTTCCCATTTTTATTGTGAAGAAGTGAAAATACGAGTTGCTGTATTCCGTTTATGCATCCTAATCAAGATTACCTTGACGTTTGGAGCTGTCGAAATGCAATTTTACCTGTATACTCAACTCTAAATACATTCAACATGTGTTTTTCTAGAGTGACGAGTTTATATCATAACTTGGCATAAGTCACGAGATTGTCACAATTATAAGATTCAATTTTGTCACTCAAGTCCGGCATCTTTCTAAACAAGGAAGAGATTTAAAGACGAAAACGATAGATAGGATTTATTCTGAAGCAATTATACAGTGAATAAACGCATTTAATGATTGCGTTTTACAGTTTCTGAAATCGGAAAGTTTCAAATATTCTTTGTTTATGAATTATGATTAAATTTCACTGATGTCGAGAGGGCATCGCATGATTGTGACACGCACGGTATAAACGCATTTAATGATTGCGTTTTACAGTTTCTGAAATCGGAAAGTTTCAAATATTCTTTGTTTATGAATTATGATTAAATTTCACTGATGTCGAGAGGGCATCGCATGATTGTGACACGCACGGCTACATATGCGCTGCAATCCTGCAAATGTCAATTTTATGTCTTGTTTTGTTTTCTGTCGGTATGTGCTATATGCTGCTAATATATTCGTGTCACAAATGCAGGCTTTTGTTGCATTAAGCTAACAAAAGCTGTATTTAGCTGCTGCAGTTCGAGAAGACATACCAAAGGAAAGTTTTCTTCGAAAAGTTCAACGCTCAACGATTTTCCGAAGTTATTTGGAATAATTTACCTGGTTAAATAAATTATCCGTGAAAAATGTCAAGGTTATTTTTTCATAATCGAGGATTTTCGATGCTTCTCATCATTAACTATATGGTCTTCGATGAACTTTTGATTCGATTTTTCCCCAAACGAAATATGTACCGTACTCGTATGTCATTTAATCAGTCAAGACATTTCTGTCTTCAGAAGGCGGGCCGTTTGAATTTTGTTTCTCAGTTGTGAAATGGCTTATCGAAGTACTGCATCAATAAAATAAATTTTGATTCAGTGAACCGGAGCACAGATTGACAAATCTTCATGAAATCAGAGAGCCACAGTGTAAGTTAGTTTCAGGATACCGACAAGTCTAGCTTAAACTAATGTTTTTTTTTCACTTGAAAGCAGTTGCATAAAATTACATTCATGATACCTAACGGTACTAGCGTGACTAAACAGTCGAGCGTGTCCCGAAATGACGTGTGCTCAGAATACCACGCTCTGTTCTAAACACGCAATTAATTTTTAACTTCAATTTAAAATTAACTTTGAACGTTAATGACATTCAAGGTTGTAAATTTATAATTAGTGACAATTGTATTCGAAACTGCTGCGCATACTCGTTGGAAATCCAGAATACTTGACAAAGCTAGAGTTCAATGACATTTCCTTTTGTGCTGACGCCTCCATGAGAAAATCCCACGGGCTAGAAAATCCCGTAGGCCCGAAAATCTCGTGGGGTCCAGAAATCCTGCAACGTGAATTTATGCGTGGGAAAAAGGCTCTCTTGGTAACTGAAGTAGACGAGGCGTGTAGGGATACCGTCTGAATTTTTGAAAAGAGTTTAAATGAAAATCCGAATACAAAAACCCCGTAAGAACAAAAATCTTGTTGGTTACCAAATTTTGAAAGTGTCTCTTCGTGGTTTCCTTTGAAGCATTTTGAAAGTTTTGGATATTTTTTGAAGAGTCTCAGAAGGAGTTAGGCTTCATTAGGTGCTTTAATCTCTGCGTTTGCTCTGATTATAAACTGCGTACGTTTCTACAGATTTTTGTACTTCGCGGGATTCTCGTACCCCGCGAGATTTTTGAGCCATGGGAGTTTCTTCTGCACCCGCTCAGCAAGCAATAGCATCGCTTTTCACTTGCATTAATTTTGATACAACCTTGGATATGTCCTGTTCTGAAAAACACGCGCAGTTTTGTGATACGCTCACCTTTTCGGGCATGTCTTTCAGGATATAAACCTCTGATTTTGCCAAAAGACCAAGAATCGCAGTGTAAGTACTGTACATTCTGTTCGAACCGAAGCCTCGATCGCGGATGAGCGAAACTTTTGCTCTCCCGTAAGAATGTAGAACTGAAAGTCAGTCGTAGGTCACACTTCGAATGAACCCCCGAAGGGACCTTCCGCTTGGTATGACATTGTACAAAGAACGATTTCGGGTGTGCTTTTTGAAGCACGGGCTGTCTCTCGATTGCACTCGTGGAAGCACCGCGGGCACTAGTTCCTTTCTGGGATTATGAACGCTTTTTTTATGTGGAGCCACTCGGATGTGCCGTTCCAGGCATGATCCGGAAGAATATCCAGAAGTACGCCAAGCGTAAGAACGTTCCCGCATCCAAAGAAGCTGGCCCGCAAGATCGCATCAGGATGCGAACGACCAAAACCTGGGCAGGCACGTCCATGGGTTCCATGGAAGATTACGATCTGGAGGATAGCGAACTGAGTAGGTCTATTTCGGGTGCCAGCTTATGTCACGGGTCGGCCTCGGTACCCTTAGGGGCAAGTTTCACCTTTCGACTTCGCAAGCCATATCATCAAAATTTTTCGACGGATGTTATGCGAGGGCTGGTTCATAAGATTTGAGACTTTTCTTTCAATGGATCCAACGGAGTTTCAAGAAACTTTTATTTTTTTAATCTACACCCAAAGCCCCATCATTTGGCAGCTATTGAAGTGCTGTTCAACATACAGCACTCTCTACCAATTTCAATTCATTTTTCATGCGATGAATCCAACAATTAAAACAGTACCAAAAATCGAGTTCTGTTATTTGATTAGTCACCCTTGATTTCTGGCTTTTCCCGAAAGTGAAGAACGACCAGAAAGGGATTGATTTTGAGGACAGGAACAGCCTCATTTCCACCATCGAAGAGCAACTTAATCAACTAACGGAACTCGATTTTCCGCACTGTTTAGATCGTTTGATTTATCGCATGAAAAAATGCATTGAATTTACCGGAGAGTATGTTGAACAGCACTTCAAGTGTTGCCAAATGATGGGGTTATGCTAG
The DNA here is from genome assembly GCA_905338405.1 of Notodromas monacha. NCBI lineage: Eukaryota > Metazoa > Arthropoda > Ostracoda > Podocopida > Cyprididae > Notodromas > Notodromas monacha. The sequence goes on along the minus strand of CAJPEX010003273.1, from coordinate 24,997 downwards.
TAAAAAAAAAATTGGGCTTTTGAAACTCCGCTGGATCGATTTCAAAAAGTCTCAAAACTTATGAACCAACTCTTGCATATGAAGTCTTTCCGAATCATGTCAAGTCAACGCGTAAATATAAGCTGGATGAGAAAACATTAAGGTTATGACTCTATCTCTGAAAAGTAGAAGGAAATCAATCATTTCAGAGAAATTACTCAAGGAATAGAATAATATTTCGTTTAACAAAGTGCATCATCCCGATCAAGGGTCCAGCTTACAAATTGAAATGATTGATTTCCTTCTAGTTTTCAATTTATAAGCCCTTGATCGGGATGATGCACTTTTTTGAACGAAATATTCTATTCCTTGAGTAGCTTGTAATAGTCCGCATTTATTATGTTTGACATTCTGCGGGATGGATCAAAAACAGACCAATTTTTCGAAAGCCATGAGTCATGTGCATGTGAGCAATGGAAGAGGGTATACCTGAAAAAAGGTTGCTTGAAGTTCTAACTGTAGTTTAACTGTAGGTTAAAGATTTGTGATCTCGTTCCGAACTAAGCTTATGACTTCGATGGAAAAGTGGTGAATGCGGCCTTATTGCTGTTTTTCAAGATAATTTTAAATATGGCTTCAATTTCATGCTTGCGTTTGTATTTAGTAGCTCTGTTCATGCGGGCGTAAGAATGTTAAAATATGTTACTCCTTTTGGACCATCCTGTAGATAACTTCTCTTCAGGAATACCATTCGCATTGAAATAACTGATGCGAATTCTTTCTCTTGTGCGCTGAGAACATGTTGACTCTGCTGCTGTGTGACATGGGCTGCGAAGTTGTTGGGCTCGGGTGAAGGTGTTGCATTCTACTCATGGTGATGGATTTAATTTGCAATTATATGCAGTGACTGGTGGAGAATTGCTCTGGGATATCTGACCTATATACGGTAGTTCCTGTCGGAAAAATGCTGGCTTCTAATCTGGTGTTCTAATCTAATGCCGCATATCGACCTCGTTGGTCCTATACCTGTACGGTGCTATTCTTCTGACAAAAGTGACTACATGAATAAATGTTGACATTGCTTTACTTCTTCCATCAGCTCTTGCTTCTTTTACTTTTTCGCTCCTTGGCTTGTTTGCAGTCGGTAGGTCGTGATTATTATTATTTTATTAAGCTATAAGACAGTGAAAAAACAATAGGGACTACCTCGGAAAATCTTAATTAACCTTCGCAAAGATTTTTTCCGCGTGCTTTTGCGAAAAATTTTTTTTTACTATAATCCGCAGATGTATGGTGCTGATTCTGTGCAATGATTATTTTAATTAGCCCATATTTCAACCTATGAGAAGTCAGCACTGCTGGTAGTCACAACTCACAAGTTAGAGTAGTAATCGATGTTGCGTGCTTCATGCCGACGATCGATGATTTTCTCTATAGCTTAGACTTTGATTTCCTAGCCTTGGTCTCTGCTTGATGAGCCTCGTGAGTTTTCGACGACCTGGACGACTTCCTTTTCCGAGAGTTGAATTTTCTCATTTTCCGAAAGGCATGATGATGGCTATGAGATATTCAGTAATGCATGCATTTCGTCTGGATTCAATACTGTATTCAGAGACTTGAATATACATCACGATGCATTTCTACGTGTGGAACCATATCTGCTTTGGACACGTATCGTTGGAACAAGCTCTTGTTGAAATCATTTGTGAATCCTATAGTTTCTTGAATTAATAGGTTTAATGGAGTTGGTGTACGTTTGAGTATCATCGGGAGACGCACGAGGTTGGCTTGTGTAAAACTCTGTTCGTGGTGATCCAAAAACGCAGAGGTAATCCGAGTGCTTCCTGCTTAAAGCGCTATGAAACGTAAAGCCTTGTTTCCGGAGCTTCGTCGCCTGGGAATTTCACGAAACAATACAGTGGACTTTTTTGTTTTTGTTTCTCTCCTTGTTCAAGCAGCCGAAACCGGCGGCAGTAATGCGCCACCAACTCCCACGCCTTGTGCGTCGCGTGCCACCGGGCCCAATTTGCTTCTGCCGCCTTCGGCCAGTGGCACATGTGAGCCAGAACCCTCTCCGCGTTTCTCGGATTCATCTTGGAACGCTGTATTCATAGTGCATCAGCTATTTTCGCAGCTGCTTTTTTCAACAGTTAGTTTACCCGGTGTTGTCCGAAACGTTCTCTCTTTTTCTCCCGTCTGTCCCTTGTATTTTAAGACTGATCCCCGAAATGAATCCTCCCGGAAATCGATCCGCAGCGAGGAACCTTTCCAGCAGCTCTTCAATATAAGAATCATATGCAGAATATCTTATACGAACGTATGTTGTCCAGTGTTATTTTAGCTGACCTGAGTTGGACAGCCTAAATGTTTTCCGCTGAACAGTGTTTTTGTTGATTCGATTTTGATGGATTTTTGAAAAATGAGGCAAGATAATGAAAGATAGATTGTTGGCTTGGAAGGGGGAATTGTTAGCCATCAATTTTTAATTCTCTGCAATATAATAATCTCCACAAACATAAGTTCACCTATGGAATTTTAGCTTAGGAGAGCGTAAATTTTTCCGCTGCATTTTTGGTGTTTCGATTTTAATCGACTTTTGAAAAATAAAGCAAGATAATGAAAGATAGATTGTTGGCTTGGGAGGGGGAATTGTTGGATATAAATTCTTAATTGTCTGCGGTAGAATAATCTTATAATCTCTACGAACATAAGTTCATCTATGTTATTTTAGCCGAGCTGATTAGGAGAGCGTACATGTTTTTCCGCGATTTTGATCTAATTTTGAAAAATAAAGCAAAATAATTAAAGGTGGTTTGTTGGCTTGGGAGAGGGAATTGTTAGTCATCAATTCTATGCAATGGAATAATCTCATAATCTCTACAAACATAAGTTCACCTGTCTTATTTTAGCTGAGCTGATTTGGAGATACATTTTTTCCGCTTTATTTTTGTTGTTTCGATTCCGATTGAACTTTGAAAAATGAAGGAAGAGAAATGAAAGATAAATTCATCGGATTTTAGGAACAATCTGATCTGACTTGCCTCGTTAAGAAAATGCGTAGTACAGTACAGTACAAGCACTTATCTTCTCCCGAAGGTGCCTTTGATCAGATAATTTGATGCCGAGTGTCTTTTTGTGGATTTGATTAGATGCATTTTATTCTTTCGCCTTGCAAATACAGTTAAGTGCATTTGCTTGTCTCCAGAAATAGTTCATCAGATGTTGCAAATTTTCAATGGAAGAGCGTTCTTCTCCTTAGCCAATAAACTTGGAACAGTTTGCGTTTGAGTGGATGATGATGAGATTATTTCAAGTTAATTTGCTGCTTTATAAATGGAGGATATATATATATGTGTGTGTGTTTTTGTTTTGGTTTTATGCGCTCCGAATTGTGAAGCATAATGTAACTTAATGATCAGTTTGAACCAATTCAAGTTGATCGAGGTTCGCCCCAAAATCTGACGTTACTCACGTCAAGCCACTCAAACAGAGATTAAAACAAGCGCCGAAATGGTTACTTGCTTGATCAAATTATCTCTGATAAAATCATTGCCGCATACAGATACTGATCTTTTTTGTCTGGAAAGGTTCCCTGCTGGGCGCAGCGATGGTCTTTATTCCTTCTGGCCCTCGAAAAAATTATTTTGAATGCCCGCGTAAAATCTTGAAAGGATTCAGTTTTCCATTTTTAAGCTAATGTTTTTTTGAATGACACTTGTTAGTACGGGGAGGAGGATTCAAAAACCCCGGATTTTTTCCTCCTTACGCATCCGTTACCTGATATTCGTCTTCCACGTTTTTTTTTTAGGATAACGGGTATCTTTCACTCATATAATATCTTTTCACTAGTCCTTCAATTTTCAAATAACTATCCTATAGCTGATGCATAGCGTCTTCATCTCGTCTGTTGTGAGTTGACACGTGGACAATGGTGTCGGATGCACGAGTAGTTCGTAGCTTGTCGTTCGATGAATGAATTTGCATGAAATGTGCATGCAAAACGAGCATGCTTCGTGAGCATTGAAAAAACAAAGTACATGTATTTACTTTTTTCCCTTCCGTCGTGTTTCTATCGATGCAGTTTTTGAAACGAACGGTGGTTTTTTCGAGTAGTTTTCGATGGTATATGGTGGGAAACTCTTGGAATGCCCCGGAGTTCCCGATGCGTTGAAATGTGTTGGGCTAACACTATTTGGATTGATTTTTTTTTCGATTTTTCGCTAAACGAATGCTACTCTTTTTCAACATGTAAAGGCATTGAAATATTGGTGTTTTTTTAATGCGACATTTGCAGCGGAACAGTCGTCAAGTTTGGAACCATCTGCGACTGCAGTTTCCCTGCAAAATGGATCGCTGTCTGACGTGAATGACGGCGGAATGACGAAGGTGAACAAATTGACAGCTGGAGTTTTCCTTACCAAAATTTAAAACGCGCAATTTATCAGTTATTGGAACCTTTCGACATAGTTTCGAGGGTATCTTTCAAAGGGGATACTCCTTTTTTTTTTTTTTTGGAAAGACTGTTCCTTGATTGACATTTTCTCACTGCTTATGTTACTGTTCCTCAATTTTTAGGCCAACACTCATTTTATGCGGAAATTGCCGCCTGATGTGGAAGCCTCCAACATTATGATCGGAGAGCTTGATTTCTTGGAACGCCCCATCATGGCCTTCATACGTTTGAACAATTCGACTTTGTTGGGAGATTTGACAGAAGTTCCGGTTCCTACTAGATTCCTTTGTTTTGTACTTGGACCACCTGATGTGAGTTTTTGTCCTTGATATTTAGGTGTAATTTTATGTCCTAGTTTGTTATACAGTATAAGTTTTAATTTCAGCTATTGGGCCATTCATAAGAACCCAAACTGGGCTACAGTTAAATTTAAACGCCTGCTTTAGAAGGTTTCTATATTTTTTTTCATCAAGAAAGGTTTTTCACGTATATGATTCATTCTCAGATTTAAATGTGAAAATCTTCGCGAGGAAAATAAATGGCTGAAACCACAGTTCCTGCAGTCCTACGAAGTTTTGGGTCAATGTTCAAATTACGTTATTTTTCTTAGCTTACAGTTGGATAATTATTTCTATTGCTTGAAGTGATACGATTTATTTTCTGAATGATGTCCATGGAGTTGATTACTCAAAGTGAGCTTCTTTTCTGAGGATAAATCATGAGACCGTTTGAGTGAAGTATTTATTTTATTCAAAATTCTTTTCTCTGAATCAGTCCCGTGCTGCGGTCCAATATTTCTGAGATTCATTCCCATCTCTGTATTGCCCTTCTCAAGATTGCGAGATAGTTTGAAAGACCTATTATTCGAAGTGGATTAACGTGTAATTTTTATTCCTCTCCTCTCTCTCTCTCTCTCTCGTCATCATGACAGCCGAGCGAAGTTAAGGAAACATCTGGGGTGAGTGAATTTCAGGGTCTCGATGAGAAAGGCAGACCTGTTCTCATGCTCGGTTTATTTGAATTTTTATGCCTCAGGGGCGATCATCTCGTTACCGGGAGATCGGTCGTTCGATGGCCACGTTAATGTCTGACGAGATTTTCCACGTCATCGCCTACAAGGCCAAGAGGCGCGATCACTTGCTCGCGGGGTTGGATGAATTCCTGGACTCCGTCACGATCCTGCCTCCGGGCGAGTGGGACCCTGCCATTCGTATCGAACCGCCGAACAGCATCCCTTCTCAGGTACCAATATTGTATATACAGTATTGTTATTTATTTATCTTTTGCCAGACCCTGTTTTGCTGTTCGTAGAATACAGTGAGACCCCCATATGCGGGCACCTCGACCTGCGGATAATTTGACGTAGGGACACTTATTTTCCCATAAAAATTGATAAAAAAAGGCCCGACATGAGGACACTGACTCAACATACGGACATTTTGTGATAAAATTGCAAATACATTTCAGGCCAAATCACAAGAAACAGATATTTCTGACGGTGAAATTGTTCCAAGAAAAGTTCTTGGGCATTTCTCTCACCAATTTACCAAGGCCATTTGCGTTTAACGTCATTGATTAATCCACCAAAGAGCCTTCCAGTGCGCGTTAATCCGGCTTCTTCCCGAAGCTTCCGCTCCAAATCTTCCTCGTCGATCTATTTACCATCCATTTAGCTAATTTAAAAAATTACCTCCACCATAGATGGACTTCATTCTCTCTTTTTCACTTGAATGTTATTTTTACAGAGAATGCCAACATTTCTATGAAGAACATCAGGAAAAAAATGAGAAATTTCTAAAATATTAGCAAGACTTTCCCAATATCTCAATGGTCTAGTGCTTCAAATCTGCCGTCTTATTTATTCTCGCTCAGGAGAGGTGGTTGATTTTTTAGGGACTGGGTTTTCTCCACTTATCAATGGTAGTTGCCGTGATTCCCATTATTTTTGGTGGCTTGCTTCCTGCTGGTTTTGACATGGTTTTCTTTTTCAGATTTTATCTACTAGCATTAGTGAATTGCTGTGCTGTACTTAGTTCATGGCCCAAATATGGGTTTCGAAAATAAACCGCATACTTTACAAGAGATGGGAAAGAAAACCTCCGTCGATATCGGTGATCCGTTGAGGATTAGGACCAATAGATTATGAATATATGCTGAACTTTTTTTTTGAACGCATATTGCAGTGATTTGAATTGAAATACTGTACTGCATAACGCAAGTTACATATTTCCACGTATAGGAACCAAGGAAGCACGGTGATGTGCAAAAGGAGAAGATCGACGAGGAAGATTTGGAGCGGAAGCTTCGGGAAGAAGCCGGATTAACGCGCACTGGAAGGCTCTTTGGTGGATTAATCAATGACGTTAAACGCAAATGGCCTTGGTATGTTTTTTTTTTTTAAGTCTTCCATGGGTGTTTCTGCAAAACTGAGTGCATATACATGGGTTTCCTACTGAAGGTATCTCTCGGACTTCACGGATGCCCTCTCAGTCCAATGCGTCGCGTCGTGGATTTTCCTCTACTTCGCATGCTTGACACCGATCATAACGTTTGGAGGATTGCTCGGGGAAGCGACAGGCAACAACATGGCCGCTATGGAGTCGCTGGTGTCGGGTGCTGTGGTCGGCGTCACGTATGCTTTGTTTTCTGGACAACCGCTCACAATACTCGGCAGCACAGGACCTGTGCTGGTCTTCGAAACCATTCTCTACGACTTCTGCTCGTGTGTATTTCATCGACTCCCACAGAATATCTGGCGAACAATTTTTCATGTCGTAAAATATACGAGGGTATGGCCCAATGGGACGCGAAACTTCATTATTTCTAGTTTATAGTAGGTACTGTATAGCTGTAAAAAGGAAAAAAAGTAATGCAGCCTAATTGTCTGCAAGCCATGGTCCGCAGATGTTTTTTTGCCGGTCCGCGGGAAATTTTTTCCACATGATGAAATTATAAATGGTAGTGATGAAGTCTGTTTTTTTTATCTATAATCTGGTAAGACAGTGGCAGTTGAAATTATCTGATGAAAAAATAAGTTTGATTTTCTCCTGATAACTCTTCAGACATATGTTCATCTGCAGAAATAAATTCCGTCAAGTTTTCATTCTTTCTTCAAACCAAGCTCTCCCAATCTTTGAAGACATTTCACTATAGCTGCTTCATCATTGGTTCTCGACTTTATTTTTTGCACTGCCAATTTTCTTCGGAGGACTTTCTGGCATGTATTTAAAAAAATTCTGCTGGTCTGAAAATATTCATCAAACTTTGCCAGTCCGTGGTCTCAATGTTGGTTAAGGACCACTGATGTTATGCAAGCACGCCGTGCATTAATTATTGAATATAAATTCCTAGAAATCATGTATAGCTTCCCTTTCCTCAAAATTGCAGTGCCAGGTACTTCCTGGCACCGTAGCATCTTTTGAAAAGCTTCAGGGAGAGTTATGGTAGTTAATTCACGTGGATGTGCCTCGAAATATTTTGGTTCTTATCAACTATACTGTTCCGCTTATTTTACAGGTTTTCATGCTTTTTGTAGCATTGAGGATATACTTTATCAATTTACATGTGCATTTTCAACATATTAAAACTCAAACAGAATCAAGTCTAAGCAGCAGAATATTTTTAGAGAATAAAGGAACATTTTGTGAGGCGATTCATTCGGTAATTAGGCATTTTGTAACTGATACCGCCTTTAAATTTCTCGCGGATCATGTCAGAGATACACATAAACTATAGGTAATGCACTAAATTACGCAGTTTTTTTCCCTATTTTCCTGTAATTCGAATTAAATTTTCTTGTTTTTCAGGCGTAATGAATGGGAATACCTATCTTTCCGAATGTGCATCGGGATCTGGGTTGGGATATTGCTGGTCCTTATGGTGGCGTTGGACCTGTCATACACAGTGTGTTACATCACTCGGTTCACGGAAGAGAACTTCGCGTGTTTGATTGCCTTCATTTTCATCTACAAGGTCAGTCAAGCGAGACAGTTAAACGTATTTTGGCATAAACATTTTTTTTTTTCAATATAGGCCATCGAGAAGGTTATATTGATCGGCGAAAAATATCCGATCAATACGTCGGGTCATTTTCCGGATTACACGTGCCGGTGCAACTCCACCAATGAAACCATCCAGGCTCAGCTAAGAAATGACGATCCTTTCAATGGGCAATGGGGATTGGCTCCGAAGGATGAATGCGAGCTGGTAAATTTTCGAAATTAAAATTGTAGAGTAGTATGAAAGTTGATGCTATTCAATTAGTATTATTTTTTTGTGGCCCGCACCGCAGTTTTGCATTCCGAAAGATTTTAGTCGGGGAATCCGTCTGAGAAGTCAGTTTTTCGACTCTCTTATTTTCCTCCAGAAATACGATGGCATCCTTTTTGGATCTGGATGCGATACCCCAGTGTATCAACCCGACGTGTTTTTGATGTCGATCCTGCTTTTCATGGGAACTTTCACCGTGTCCGTTATCCTGAAGAATATTCGATCGGCACGTTTCTTTCCGACGAAGGTATGGAAATTCTTTCTTCTCAGGAAATATGTACGGCTAATACAATGAAGTCGGTATTGCCCTGTCGGTTCCTCGGAATCGGCGGAATTTCCGACATTTTCTTTTCGTTGAAGAAATTCATTTGCGCCTTTCAGCTAAAGTTGATCAAACTGACTTGATCGATCCGTTTTCCTAGAAAACCCCGGCATTCTGATGAAACTTTCTGTATCCTCTGCGTTGGCATTAATTTTCTAGTTCGACTTGTAATTTAATTTAGTCGTGATTTATATGTGAATTTGAACTTCTCCGATACATGCATGGAGTTGAGAGCAGAAGAAAAATGAAAACAGGATTTTTGAAATTGATTCATCTAATTTCACATTCTACGTGGTATTTTGTTGAACATATTCTTCTATTCATCTTCCGCGACTATAAAAATTGACTTGGCATTAAAAAAATGATTTAGTTTGTTTCGGAAAAGTTGTCCAGCAGTCGAAATTATGGTAATGGAACATGATATTCTGAAATACTCTATTGAATTGAGGCACGCGATGCTAAAGACTCGTAAAAGTGATATCACGCAAAAATATGGGAATTGCATGCATTACTGATTCTAATTTCGAAGAAAATAATTTGAATATAAAATCATGGAGAAAATCCGTGGAAATTCTTGAAACAGTATTTGAATACACTCTCAGGTACGTCGAAAATTGAATTTTACTCGAAAAAAAAGTGTAGCGGGTCAGTGTAATACTTTAACTACCGAAGAATAGTTTAACATACATCCTTCGATCAAGCACACCGCTTGGTTTTTGCACAGGGGTAAATTTAATAACCATAGCGCAGAGTGATAACAACACCGTAAAAAAAACATCACTGGGGGGTAAGCGTAAATCATTATCTGAATTATGGAAAATTTTGAATTGGCAGTTCAAAGCCGCGGGGGAGAAAGCAACCAATCACAACTCTTTCTATGATTTTTAAAGTTTCACAGCATGTACCTCTAGTATTAATCATATTGTGGGCTTGGTAAATGTCATTTCGTGGAATATAAAAGTGAGCATCAATTCTCAGTTTCTTCCTGAGAATGCTTTGTGTTTCAGAATATGTAGTTTTCTAATTTAAATTATACTCTATAATACAGGTGGAATCTCTCAACAACTATCTTGTCATGTTGCTAAAAGAGACATATTAAATTAAAAACACCGGGGGAACCTGAGAGAGGGGTATAAAATCCCCAAGAGACGATGTTTTAAAAGATGTTACCTAAAAAAGACCAGGGAACTCAAAACAACATCAGAGAGTTCACCGGTATTGCTTTTTTGGTTTACCTCGAGTAAAAAGGTTTCCGATGGCCCTAAATCTGGCAGCATTTTTTCTGGGTGTTCGTGAAAAGCTGCACAATATCAACTGCGTATTGGCATGTACGACTTCTCATTTTCGCGAACATTTTGTTTCGGACTCGCACTTGACCATTACCTGATCCCATGTTGCCCTTTTTCTACAGGTGCGCTCCGTAATGAGCGATTTCGCTGTGATCATTGCCATTGGGTCGATGTCACTGCTCGACTACGTCGTGAATATCAAGACTCCGAAGCTGACGGTTCCGAGCACGTTTGCACCTACGTTGCCAGATCGAGGTTGGGTCGTGACGCCTCTGGGCGGGAAGAACCCGTTCTGGTCGCCTCTGGCCGCCTTTTTGCCCGCGCTGTTGGCCGTCATTCTCATCTTCATGGACCAGCAAATTACCGCCGTCATCGTGAATCGTAAAGAAAATCGCCTGAAGGTGCGTCTGGAAATTATTTGGCGCCCTCAACTCACGACTCGCGGTTTTGCTCAATTCACGACGAAAACAAATGATTGTATGATCACTGAATACATGTTCCCTGTACGAGGATTTGTAAGAACTGTGATTATCATGATCCGTATTTTTTTAGACGAATATGCTGGGGATTGTCCAGCATACAGCATTTTGAACCTGATGAAAAAGCCGAGATTTTGTTTTGCATTTTGAAAAGGCCTTCAGTTCGAAGTATTTTGCAGTACAGTACTTCCATATTCATGAACATACCGGTGCTGTACAATTTAATTTCTTTGAATTTCCAGGTTTTCTAAGCTTTTTCAATGACGGATCCAATTCGTTTTGACACCTCTTCTTGCGTGATAATTATTGCTGACCATGTGTAGAAAATCTTCAAGCTTTGTTTTTCTTTGATTTTTCCAACAGCTGAATGAGCGAAAAATGGTTTGTCCAAGGATAGATTGATTAGTAACGCACCATAATGGCGGAAAACTTCAGTTAAGACTTGTAGATCTACCATAGTTTAGGGAGAGACATTTCATAGGGAGCAAATTTATGACATGTACTTTTTTCGTGACCCAAGTAATTTCTTTTTTCCAAAAGTACCTGGTATCTTCCAACCTAGGCCTAGCAAAGGCAGCAATTTTTTTAAATCCTTTTCCGCGCCTCATAAGATTGCAGTAGAGGTCATTTGAAGTCATGCGTCAAAAATTTTAGTTCTTTTGAAAAATCTACATTCTGGGTTTTTTTTATTGATGTTTTCTGGAAGAGCAGAAAGGCTGCGGCTATCATTTGGATCTGTTCGTGCTGGCTCTCCTCATCATCGTGTGCAGTTGCATGGGGATTCCTTGGTTCGTTGCCGCAACGGTGCTGTCCATTAATCACGTCAACTCGTTGAAAATGGAATCAGAATGTGCTGCCCCCGGGGAAAAACCGCAATTTCTCGGCGTCAGGTGAGCTGCTCAGTACACTACTGAAATGTGTTTGTTCGTTGATTTGACAAAATGTCTTGAATCGACCTGATTTCGCATCACAGGGAGCAACGCGTGACTCCGCTTCTCATCTTCTTGACCATCGGACTTTCGGTTTTCCTGACTTCGGTGCTAAAAGTGAGGTCTTTTTTTTCTGCGATGCATGTTTTTTTTTTTACTAAAAATAATTTGTTTTTGCAGCACATTCCGATGCCGGTTCTATTTGGCGTGTTTCTGTATATGGGCGTATCATCGTTGAACGGGTTGCAGTTTTTCGACAGGCTCATGATCATGTTTATGCCACCGAAATACCAACCGGACTATTATTTCTTGCGTCAGGTACTTCCGAAATGATTTATCGGAAGTTCTTGCGATTTTTTATCGATTTTATTTCTTCAAATCAGGTTCCATTGAAGCGTGTGCATATTTTTACGCTTATTCAACTTGTCTGCTTTGCGGTCCTGTGGATCATCAAGTCGTTCAAGCAAACATCCATATTGTTCCCGATCATGGTAAGAAGAAGGAAATCATTTAGGTTTTAAGAAGTTTTTTTAATCATCTGTACTTTCACTTTACGTGAGAATGCAGGTATTCGCTGTATGTGAATTTAAATGCTGACATGCAGTATTTCTGCTTCAGCTTCCATTAAAATATTGTGCATCAAATGATGGAATCTCCCGTCATTCGCTAACATTTAACCGATGAAGATGTAGAAATTAAGATGAAACGATTTTAATGCACCCAATCAGTTGTCTCTTCGAGTTCTCGCGCTAACTAAAATTGCCCCAATTTATATCAACCGAAGCGGTGAAGAAAAAAAGAAAACGTTGCATCGGGCTATTGTGATCTTTAAAGGGTCTTGCATGTGGTGTTTTTTTAAAAGATTGAATTGCTTAAAATGTGAGCAGGAAATGCATGGGCGTACATGTTCTGCTTTGATTTTTTCCAGTTGGTCGTGATGATAGCCGTGAGGAAAATTTTGGACTTCCAGTTTAAGCCAGAAGAGCTTAAGGTGCTTGATGACTTGATGCCGGATTTCAAGCGTCGGACAATCGAAGAAAAAGATGAGGACGAAGATGGTGCCGATGATGGAGATATTCCACCGGATGTAAGTTTGGCAATTTCATGCTTCAGTCAGCTCTCTTTAGGGTGTGAGATTCAGTGAATTTATGACCTAAGATTATGTTCTGCGGGTTGATCCATTCCTATGTGTTATCGAAGAAAAGAATACGGATTGGCACCGAAAATGAAAAAAGAAACCCCTGCTTGCATGTTCCATCTGAAAAATTCTGTGAAGTATTCAGGGGAAATTCTACCATAGGTTCTTCCCTCCTCTTTGTTTAGTTTCAATATAATTCTTATACTTTACAGGTGAATAATAGTTGTCCCTGAAAATTTTACCCACAATGAAAAAATATTCAATAACTACAAAATGTAAAACCCGGATCTACACCGATGAGCAATGCAGCTTATTCGTCTGTGTTGTTTTTCTCGGATCATGTCATGGAGTATATACTGTACTGCACATATCTTTCTGATTTAAAAATAATAATATTCGAAAAAATTGTCGATTGTCAAGAAAATTGCATTCGAACTGCAGTACCGTATGAATGCAATCTCTCGTCAAAATTGTGATTATTCAAGAGTTGAATTTGATCTCAGACATGCTTCAGCTTTTTGGATTTTTTGAAATTTCATATTGTGGCTGTGTTGTAAGTTGCAGTTTGTCAAAATTATGTTGTGTATACGACATGTGGGTGGGCAATTAGCGTCCTCAAGTCGATCGGAACATTTATTTCCTTTCATTGGCATTTCGTATCTACTCAATATTCTAATATTAGTAATGATCAGAAATATTTTCTGAAGGCCCAGAAAATTTGAACAATGTTAAACTAACGAATTGTGAACATTTTGAAACGTAAAAACAAAATTCAGGATCGAAAAATGTTTTGTTTGCTTTCGATATGATTGTTCAGTTTATGAAAAACATTTGCACGTGGAAATGTACTTCATGCTCAAGTACGGCGAAAATTGTTTTCGAAGTGCAATACCTCGAAAACCGTAACGTTGAGGAACTGAATAGGATTTCAGAATATTTAAATTTTATGACCTGCTGGCGAATGGTATTTGTTTTATATTGTTATGGTATATTCCATGATTTTATGACCATTGTACTTCGCAATGCTGAGAAATGAGAAATTTTGGATTTTAAATTCCCGACACTTTTTCAACAGATTTTCCGAAGAGAAAAACGGGTCCTTCTATACCAGATTGTTGATACTCATTAATTTTTCCAAGTCAAGTTTCACCGAAAATTGAATGTTCAGCTCCAACTGAGATCATTCCAAAAAATGCAACGTACAACATACGCTCCTAGTTTAACCAGTGCCCTAGTTCCTAGTTTAACCTAGTTTAACCTAGTTTTACATATTCCCGAAGCAGTTAAACTCCTAGTTTAACTGCTTCGGGAATTTGTAAGGTTTCGAAGATTTTTTTTTTTACCTATTTTTTATGGATCAATCTCTCAGAATACAATAGTTGGAAGCGAAAGTGAAAACTACCAAGACTATAGAAAAAACACCTTCTGCGAGAAAGGTTCTACCAGGAATATTTCTTTTCTTTCTTTTCCTTATTTCACGATTTTATTTTTTGTTCATGAAGGGCAAACTCGGATCTCTGAGGATGGGTCCATCCGGAAACTTGTCAATTCCCTTGGCCAACGGCAATATAATGAAAATCCCTGCTAATGTCATCAATATCTCTGAAGAGTTGGACAAATCAGGAGTTTGGAAACATGTGAATTCGGAGAACGACCTTAGGGCAAATGGGAAGGGTGAATCGAAGGCAAGGTAAGGAGGAGCCAATTTCTTGGTGAAGTCCCTTCTTCAGTTTACTGTAGATCCATTTATTTTGGAGTTCCATCTCGTTTCATGCCTTCGATTGAATACCGATTGAATATAATTGTGTTGACAATTATAGCGTATGATTGATTTTCTTGTGTCCGTTATGCAGTTTGATGTCAGTAGTGGCAGTCACAATTGTATTTTAATTGCTCTTTGACTCATCTGAAGTTCCAGTTGCTGTAAATATTTGCTTCGAGAATTGCTGCGAGGACATTCGAGGATTACGAATTTGAGATATTCTGGCGTAATTCGTGAAAACGATGAGGATTTAGTTTTATAATGTATCCTGCCAGAAGCCTTTCGTTCTATTAATCTCTGTATTTTTTATCTTCAGTTTTGATCACTTTTCCGCCTGTTTCTCCGAACATGTAAAGCACTCGGAAACATGTACTGTATAGGCTTTTCCACTTCGCACATCAACGGCGAACGGGCCACCCTCAAGCTGAAAACAGTTGCACTATCCATTGAAAAGATACATGTGCGGATGTTCAGACGTATTTTGTGCAAAAAAAAAAAAAAAAAAATTATCGACATGTTCCGTGGCTTGCTGTGTCTCGAGCTTTAGGCTCGATATATTCGCTAAAGATAGCGAATATTTTTTTTAATTTTCAGAAATCGAGCTGCGAATGAAAAGGGCTCCAGTGACGAGCATAAACGTCTTTCGCACGTCCCGGAGGAAGATGAGGATGATGTGGGGATCACAATTAAGGTGAGACATTGCCATGTTTGAATTTTTTACGCGTTCGTAAAATGTGTGGACCGACTATGATAACTTTGTCATGATACATGACTGACTAAAGAAGATGGATCAACACAACCAGAGATGAAATTTGTATATGCATTACTGTATAGTACGTGGCCATGCAACCATTGGAAGAACAAATCCCGAATTCTTCCAGCTGACCGGATGAGAGAAATTGTTAAAGGTCCGCCGTGCAGAGTATTTTAGAAGTTTGCACCGAAGGCCATACGTACAGGTGGACTACCTCGATCGTTTTAAAATAACGAAATTTAACGGACCAGAAAAAAATCTTTGTCGAGAGAATTTCGTTTTCGAGAACCCCTATAACATTGGAAGATACTGTACTATACTGTACTGTGAATTTTGTTTTAGAGAACCCCTATAACATTGAAAGATACTGTACTATAAGACACAAAAAATCGATGCACAGAGAAAATCGTCGTATACAAATTCGTGGTAGAGAGAGTTTACCTTGTATAACATGACGCGTGGGACCGGGCACTCATTTTACATACTCCCGTATCCAACTCCAAACGAACCCAATCGGGCAGTAACATGTCCCGTGCAAATGCTTCTGTCGATTTAATTGTCTTTAATTACTACCTAAATTCGTTGCCTTTCTCAATCAACGTAACAACTTAAATATAACATGCCAATTAAAATCTACTGTGCCAACTACAATAATTTGTCAAGCAAAGTATAACCCAACAACTAAAATTTAGACTGACGAATACAATCAAACCTGACGACTAAAATGTAGCACCTGGCAGCTAAAAATCTAACGTGATGTCGAATATACCTCATTTTTTGATTGTTTTCTAGAAGAATGAGAATTTTATCGCCTAGTATACTTAATTTTCAGATTATTTTAGCTTGTTTTGGTGAACCACTCTGCAGCAGCCACCTTTTAACTGCCAACCCAGTTAAACCACCAAAAACCTCACAGATATACACATTGTAACGGATTATCGAGGTTTGACTTGAACTGCTCCATTTCCTTTGGTCACTTGTTCACTCCTTTTGTGACCGATTTTTGAGCATATCCTTTGTACGAGCCTACTGCAATTAAAGGCCTATAGTTTCAACGATTTCTTTTTATGATGTTCCATAAAGGTTGAAAATTTTTGGATTTTAGAGATTGCGCTCGATATTTCCGCTTAAATTGGAGACGCAGTTAATTCAGTTGGATTTCAGGTGGCATGGTCTTTTCAATTTTGAAAAATTTGTAAATAGTGAAAATGTTTCTTCGTTCATCAAAATGGAATAATAATTCCTAACCTGCATCATATTACGGAGGAATTTGTGACCCACGATTGGCTTATTCTTCTTCCGTCAAGATCGACCCGCCGAGCTCCCTGCGCTTGTCTCCGACGAACAGTGAAAAGGACGTGGAGGAAACTCACGTGTGATTCCGGTTGAGGAACGACTAGTTCACGCTTCTTTGGATCGGCTTCTTTTCCGCGAGCTTTCCTCGCCTGTGTGTGAGATTCGCCGCTCGCGTTCAGCTTCTTTCATTCGAGCTCATGGCGGAAGTGTTGAAGGAAGGACTTTCTTTTTCGAGTTTTCACGCGATCTATACCGACTTACGATGCTTATATTCCGTTCATGTGTATAGTGTCGAAGAAAAATGGGCGCTGACGATGATTCTCCGTGTTTAGTTCGGGAAGCCAGTTGGATGAAGGCGGAGCTTTTCCGATGGATCGGCACGTTAAAATTCAGCAATTTGTTACGGGCCGGGATCCCGGGATAGTTCCGTCCTTGGGTGTGCAAAGGATGAAATTTGCAATGAATCGGAGTCCCTCCAGATAGTTGAATTCTCTTTCAAATCTTCGTGACGACACTTGTTTTATTGTATTTCTGTCATTTTTATTTTTTCGAGAGGAAGAGGAAAGGGGTGATGTATGCTTTGCTTGAGAAATAGCCTCGTTCTTGCAGCAGTGATTGTCGTGTAGGGGTGTAGCGTCCCTTGAAATCCTCCGGGTTCCATGTCTTTAACATAATTTCGCAGAATTCTTTCCGTGTAAATTCCCTTCTGTCATGAATTGAAAAGTAAAGTGATGGATTGCTGCGAAATTCACCTGCGGTTGATCGCGTAAGAGAAATGCGGTCGCCGACTGAATGGGAAAAGTCATCCATGAAATTATTGAAAAGAAACGAGAGCTGGACTAGTCGGTGCTAAAACGTGGAACGGCACTCTCGAAATGTTCTTTCCAGTGCTTATTGAAGATCTGTCAAGTTCACTCGATGATCTTTCATGGATACATCCAAAAAGGCGGATGGAGATATTCTTTCAACTCGGTGCGCGCTGCTGGATTTTTTTCGGAATGAAGAGGTTCCTTGGTTTCACTGCTCAATTCCTTTGCACTTCACTCCGTGTCGAGAAATTAATATATTTTCTTTCTGCCCGGAGGATTTACATTGCTACACCAATCCGACGTGAAGAGAAAGAGAAAAGAATGACTGCGGTGCTCGCGGAGACAAGCAATATTTGTGGTGAGGCATTGAACAGTCCGTTATGTGGAATGTTTCGCTTTGTAAATGTGAAGCAGACGCGACGGTGTACTTTTATAGCGCTGCGTCACTTCGTTCGGTGTGTTACGTGGGATATTGTGCTTGTCTGAGAACGAAAGGTTGACGCGAGTCTTCCCGAGAATAGTTTAAGGCGGACTATAGGCTGGGTCGCTCGCTATTCGTTCGCGCAGTCGAGTTGTGTATGAACGGCTTCCATATGTCCTTTTGTGCTCGGTTTTGTTGATTTTGTTTTTCTTTTTGAGACATTCCTGTGGATGCTTCAAGACAATTGCACGAGTATTCGTAAATCGAGTCGGGAATCCAGGCTCTTGCGTCAGCAGAGTGCGAGTCCAGCAGTGTACGCTTTCCGACGAGAAAATGTCGAGACATCGTTTTCTGCGCCAGTATCATTGCAGTTTATATGAGGCCCTTGCAATCACTCTAAAATTAACCTCCCTTTCAGTTCTGACCTATCGTAATTCCCAAAAACTTGACTTATTTCGTGATTTAAGTCCAAACGCGATTTTTGAGCATATCCGTTATACGAGCCTACTGCAGTTGAAGCCCTTATACAGTAGTTTCAACGATTTCTTTTCATGACGTTCCATAAAGATTGCAAATTTTTGGATTCTAGAGATTGCGCTCGATATTTCCGCTTAAATTTGGAGACGCAGTTAATTCAGTTGGATTTCAGGTGGCATATTCTTTTCAATTTTGAAATTTTAAAATAGTAAAAATGTTTCTTCGTTCATCAAAATTGAATAATACTTCCTAACCTGTGCTTTTCGAAGTCACGTGCAAATTCTCGAGAAAACTGATACCGTGGAACATACTCTGAAAATTAATTAGTTTATTTCTTTGTAGAGAAGGCAGTAGGATTCTGATGATGGAGGACTGGAAAAGAATACTGTACTGTATTATCCGAGTGGCGTCAAAAGCTTCTCCTGATTCGCTGCAATAACCCAATTTGCATTGTTCAATATAGTATGAATGAAATCCCTGCTGGTTTATAAGGGATTTTTTTATGGGCTCAGCTGTTATTTCCTCCACTGACTGATCACATCACGAAAGCATTGGAATTTGATACTGGCGTGAAAAATGAATGTTGGCTATTTTCTGTGTCCGTTTTAATTCCGGTGGGGATGAGGCTTTTTTTTTTTTTTTTTTTTTGTGATCCTTGGGCGTTCAGCTGGCGTGGCATTAGTCGGGCAATTGCTCGATCAGCCGGCACCCGAGGGTGCTTCTGGGTTTGGGGATAGGTTGCTACAATAAAGCGTACCGTGCAGGTGGGAAACGAGGTTCTAGGAGAAACGTGATTAATGGCTTGTGACCGTTGAGTGAGTGATTCGGAGCTCCAAGAAGCGCGAAAAACCGTTTCTCGGTCTCCAAAACAATGGGCTCGACGGGATGGGGTTCGGGGGCGCGCGTCGAGGTTCAGCTCGTGTGGGTTTTGCGTGATTTGATTTTTCGGGTTTCGTGTGTGGGGATGTCAGACGCAGTATCTCTCTGGTCCGTCTTCTTGTGTGATAGATAAAAAATGGGTCAAATGCGAGGAAGACTTGAAAAGGAGGGGCTGAGAGAAGAAGGGCTGAATTGCAATCCACGGCTCGCGAATTGACAAGCTTACGCGTTCCAAGCATTCATCTCAAATCGAAATTTTTGTTTGTCCTTTGTTCTCGGATTCTCTCTGGTCTCCGCTCGCCGCAATGCATTCTCCTCTGTCGTCAAGCATTCATCGTTTTTTTGTCTGTTTTTTTTTTTTTTTTGCTTTGTCATAGGCATGGATTAATTATGGATATTGTACCATCTCTGACGTGATCTCCTGTCTTTCCAGCAAAACTGGTCTTGCACTTATAATCTCGTTTTTTGCTTTTCAGCTCTAAGCCAACCTGTTGCCTGATGAACGAAATTATGTAGAAAAACTAACCCTGTCGATCGAATCGAAATTGTGATCCCAGCATTACTTTAAAGATGATTAGCCTCAGTGAAGTACTTGAAGCAGTTACAATTTTTAATGATGATACTGACGTACGCTGTTATTTATATCGTTGGTTCTCTTTTGCTGACTGTGCAGTACTTCGGCAATCCGTGGGAAGAAATGATAGCCTTCTCTTAGTTCTCATTGTCATCATTGAGTCAGTTGAAGTCTTACTGAAGTACTGCAGAAAACATTAAGCCTTATTGTTAGATGAATGACGGATATACCATTATAATTGGATGCCTACTTACATGTACAAATCATCTGCAAACTTTATCCATCAGTAAGGCATGGTCACCAAATTCATCCATCATCTTTCTGAAATTTATTAACGAGAAGTAACCTAATGAGCGGAAAACAGGATGAGAAATCTCACTGGATATTGTTTTTTCTCCAGTAATTCTTGGTTTAGTTTGTGAGACTAGTTTCAAGCTTCCCTGTAATGTGTACTCAGAAGGATCTCTGCTTGAAAACTGAAAAATAGTAAACTTCATTGCCTCTCTGTTTGCATGATGGAGTTTTCTTGAGTGATCGCAGCTTTAAGAATGACGCATACAAAGTGAACAATCTCGTCAGACAGAGTTTTGAGCGGATGGTCCACATATATGAGCGTTACCAAAATAATTATGAATACCTAAACTCTGGCAAACTTCTGTACGGACCTATGCTTTTCTCATTCAGGGACATGCATGTCGCTGCAGTCCAAATTAATTCATGAACCGTTACAGTTGAATTTTCAGAAGATGAATCGGATACAGTTGAAAAATAGCTTTTGATACGTGGCTTTCAATATTTGAGATTCTACAAGCGATACACTCTTCAGGCTATCTTTTATCTTTTTTGAAAATTGGATAAAAGAACCTGTTTTTATTTTGCAGTTGAGGTTGGATTGGGGATCAGTATTGCCAAAAAGAAAAAAAAAGTATGCTGATGCTCTAGTAATGGCGATTGTGAATCACTGACGTCAATTACACGAGTATTCATGGACAATCTCTGGTATATCTGACCCCAAAAATGGTCATAAAAATCTTATCCTAAACTCTCATGCCCCATCACTATTTAAGTTTGAGCTATCCAGTGTTCGAGGAATTGAAATATTGTACTCGGGTACTATAGGTGGAAACAAAGAGAAAGCATTTCGGCGAATGAAGGCTACAAAAGGCCCTCTTTTTCCATTCCCTTCGACGGGCACACGAGGCGTGAGTGCGTTTTTTCGACGTCAGCCTGTCCCGTCCGTGGGCTAGCCTTGGTAATGCGGACGGGGAATTTAGCCTAGAAACAAGTGACATCCAGTTATTGGCTCTAGAACGTTCCATGAGCGTTGGGGGAAGGTACGTGAGCCCAGAATTACCTATGCGTGAGATATGTGTCTACTATGCGGATGAAGACGGTTCGCTGAACTGGGTTCCTTTTCATTTCCTGTTATTTTCCGGCCTTGGATCGCTTCAGAGCTCTGCTATAGTTGGTTTCCAGGAACTGATACCTCGTGAGAATAAGCTCTATATAGGCTCCTGTACTTGAAGCTGTCAGCTAGTGATTTCGTGTGATTACGCCTGCGCTTCTTTTCCAGTGGGTTTTCAACAACGAATCTTATTCCCAGACGGCGCCGCGAAGAGCTGCTGAAAACTGAGTCGAAGCACTGTATTCGATCCGAAGCTTTCTTTTTTTCAAAATCAGTCTTGTGGGGATGGGGGGTGTAATGAGTGTGCGATGCCCAGCTGTATCCAATCGGATTCTTTAGGATCGCGGAAAAGTTACGCGGTTGACTAGGGCTGTTTGAGTGCGATTGTTCTTTCAACAGCCGATACCGTAACGGCGGGATATTTCCTTCAATGTTTATTTTCTAGATGACGAAAAGATCCGAGGAATCGAAGTGTAGCCGCTATCTCGTCTGGGGGAGAAATATTTTGTAGGAAAAAGAAACTCAACGTAGGAGGTTCCTTGTACGTGTATGGTTGTCTTCTCTAACTGGGGGTGAAAATGTCCGCAAATGGGAAAGACTTAACATCTGGCTCGGGTTTAATGGAACGCGAAGGAGCAGGAATAAACGAGAACTATGAATATCCGTGTGACGCTCATATTTTTTGATTGTCGCGCGATTCATCATTTTACTGCTGTTCGGGATTTCAATCTTGCTAATTTTCAGTACAAAAAAGATTTTTTGGTGCATTTTCGGATGCTGGGATGGCATTATTTGTACCATACTGGATTTCCAAGCGGCTCAAGATTTCTGGGAATTTCGTTATGCTGCTGCTTTATCCACGAGAGCTAAATTTTTGTGAGCGCGGAAAAATCAGCGAGACGGCAATAAGTTGGCGTTATTAGGACACATCCATTTGCGAAAATAAAATAAAAATGATGCTGTAATGATAAAACGACAAAATATAATTGTGTTCGTCAATTCTGAATTCGACTGCTTGTGCTGAGTCAAACTGAACATTTTTTGCATTCGAAAGAAGGGAGATTCAATTTTATTATTGTTTCTGTTGAGATTAATCGTTGCTCGATCATCTGAGCGCAAACTTTCCCAAGTTGCCTGCCTTTCTTTCGTTGCAATATTCCATATATCTGTATATTCGATGTATGTAATATTTGAGCTTGCATGAGGTAGCTGGAAATTTTTAACATCCTGGCTAGATTCACATATTTTCGCATTTTTCTTCAAATATCACAGCTGTTTAGCCGACACTTGGCGTCGTTCGGAATTTTATGCTGGCATTCAGTATCAAAGATTTAAAGTGGTATGCGGAATCACCAGTTTTCAATTTATTTTTGTTCATGGTGATTCTGCAGAGTGTACATTTTCTATGGGAAAAAGTTCGCAAGATCACTTTCCTCTTCAAACGGAAGTCGCCCGCGGTGGAAGAGCTCTGGATCCATCGACGGAAGGAACACGGCAGCAGGATGTCACGTGTAGGAGACATAATTCCGAGATTATTTCTGTTGCATTGTTGATTCGTTGTGCTTGATCCTTACCGTATACAACGGGTGACGGCTAAACAGACTTTCGTCTGCAGTTCAAAGCATTTGAAAAAGCTCTCTACCAAAAAGTCGCGCAGCTCAACAGAAGGCGGCTTTCCTAGCCAGTAGCGGCAGAAGCGAAGTTTCTCACGAGGTGCGCCTTCAAGAATCACCGTTTTTTTAGTTCCAAAATTTTATCATCACCAGAACATGTCTCTACCACCGGATAATACGACGTAAATCTGTATTGTATCTGAGTGACTGAGTCTATATTTAATGCATGATCAGAGATAATTTTTTGTATTTCCGTTGACGACACAGACGCTTTAAAACAGGAGCAATGTTTGTTCTAAAGAAAAAAAAATGCAATGCAACTATGTGAGCCTTGGCGTACATCGCAATAATAGGTTAAAAAGGTGCGTCATTACACGTAGTCCTAGCCTTAAAAACACTACTGCCCGTTTCTTAAAAGTTTTGATTCCTAAACTAAAGCTTTTAGTACTCAAAAGAAGCTCCTTTTCACGCAGCGCGATAGTTTGTAAAGACTCAGAGGTGACGGTTACTCAATGCTGATTCCGTGTGCGTTAATCAGCATCAATTTTTAGCTTTCTAAGTGAGGCATGTGGGACCGTAATGTTCATATTGCATAATGTATAGTACTGTAGTCCTGAAATCACTTCAGCAGTGTAGCGAGAACAATGTTTTGAGTACAGTACATGTCCTTTGCGCAGTATTTTTGTAGGGTGTTAGTGACATCTAGGTTGGTATATTTTATAAAGCTTTTGAATACTTTTACAATATTTACCTAGGTGTCACTAAAACACAATGTCCATCTGACAGGTTCAATGTGTGATCGATTGCTGTTCATAAATCATGAAAAATTTCGTTCCAGAAAAAATGCTTATCACAGCTCTGCCTCCCTAACTCCAAAACTATTTCCCCTAAGATCACTGCCTAAATTCATTGATTAAAGGGTCTCCATGAGCGTAGGAAACATGTACATTCTTACCTTTGGGGACGTACGTTCCCGATAAATGACATGTCGGACGGCAATGTAATTTTTGCGCATGTCATGTACGGAAGTAATTTTCAAACCCATAATACGTATAGTTAGTGTAAGTTGTAGATCCTTGGTGTTCTGGTATAATGAGTTGATACCTTCTCCGAGTCACTAAACACGTGAACAGGACTGAAACATTATTTTTCAACGAATTCCCACTGTTTGGCCAATCTGAATATAAACGGAAATTGATTGATTGATAATTGATTACATGAAGTTCGAATAATCGAAACTTCATAGTATCATGGGGTTTAGCGTGTGGCGTTGAAATTCCCGGTGGAAATTGGGCCCGAAGCATACACTATTGTAGGTGCTTCTTCGACAATTTCGTCAACTTATGAAAAAAGCACTCTGCATAAGTCGTACTTGAATGAAGATCACCGAGTACGATAAGCCCAAATCAAAATAATTCTACTCTATTTGCCAATTTTTTATGGATCCAATATTCACGCTTTTTTAATCTTGTGCAGAATGACTGTACTAAATAAATCCGAATACTTTTTTATCGAAAGTTCTTTCCATTTTTATGAAAGATCAGAATTGAAGATGCGTTGAATCATGTGATCACGATAGGACTCCGGGTACACTGACTATTCCGAACGGGGTGGTGTTTACGATTTGAATCATCGCATGTTTGGATAGCTTGATAACATTTCAATTGTTTCGCTCATAGATAAAATTTGCATGATTGTGTATATTACTCTGAAGCCAAGAGTCATTGAAGTGATGCTTAATATCGGGGATCATTCCTGTGGCCGAAGTTCATCGTATTTCGACTGAAATCTACACTATATAAAACCGTAGTCGTAACTGGAAAGGGGGAAACATTAATTTTCTGTACTGTATTCCAAAAATTATATGTTGGGTTGATGATTGGAGTTTAACCATACGCGTTATTGTATTTTCGATCGATTGCTGGGTGCTTTTCATATATCACGGCGTCACTTTTTTTTTTCTTGCGGGCTTTTTGCATTCTTCTGTGCTGTGCCTTTCTCCTGTCACCATTTTCTCAAGACAAAAAGAACCCGTGATTCATGCATGGCCGTCTTCGGTCGGGATTCCGGCCAGGCAGAATATCACCCGTTTGTAAAGCCAGGATGTGGCTCAGGATATAAATGGTAAACACGGTTACCAATAGAGTCG
>CAJPEX010003272.1:10690-30343 GCA_905338405.1 Notodromas monacha | reverse complement strand
TATACGCGTATATATCGGAGCTGAATAAATACTTGTAAGTCAAACTTGCGTGTGTTTATTTGTCATAAAATTGTCTTGAATACTTGAAGTATTCGGTCCTGGGATTCACCTGGTAAAAGAGTTTCGAACCTTAAAACAAATATAGATCGTTGGCAAAATTGTGGTTATCCTCTTAAAGGTTTTCAATACGAATTAAATCTTCGTATTGATTGTAAAACCCCATTGCACGACAACAAGCAGTTAAAAGATCAGTTCTTTATGGTCATTATTGTTTTTGAGTTGCTAAAATGGGGTGCGCATCCTACTTGATAGGAGGGATAGGATTAAAAAAAAATTTTCATTGTGCTCCTTATTAGTGGAGGGTGCCTGGTACTGGATTAAGTTGGGTATTTGAAATGTTTAGATGACATCCATGCATTCACAAATCACTGGGGATTGACAGGGATTCAAGAATCAATTCACTAGAGGATGTGTGAGAGTAAAGGTGAAAAATGTTTCTTTTGTCTATAAGTATTTTAAAATCTGACAATTGTGTTCCTCAATGAAATAATATTCAAAATATTTTCCAGTTATTACCCTCAAGTCCAAAAGACTCTTGCAGACATTCTTGAGTCCTAGGTAAGGAGCATACTGGCAAAATTAAAAACGACGCGGCTCAGTAAAAACTACGCCGCGTCGTTTTTACTGAGCCGCGTCATGTGCCACTCTTTGCAAGGATACATAGAGGGCAGCACGGGTAAATTAATGGCCGCGCGCATGGATGCGCACAGTGAGTTCCACTGGCATGGCTAAAGTACAGTGAGAGATCCGCGTGTTCGGATTGAAGGTACACAACTCTGTGAGGTATTTACAGAGGGTTTATTCTTCACTTCGAGCACAAGGGGTCTTCACAAATTATTTCAACAGTTCGATTTGCGTACACAAGATAGCAGAGTTCAGGAGACTGGGTCAGCTTGAGATGTTGCCTGTGCAAGAGCTCAAACAAGAGTGAGGCTCCACTGGCTGGCTGGCTGGCTTCAGCTAGCTGGCCGCCATTGTGATCAAGGACGCGAGAGCACGCCAAAAGGAAATTAGTGTGCGCGCAGTGACATAGGTGTCGCCAGCACTTACTCCCCCCCCTGGAAAAAGTGCTGGGGGAGTCAGAGGATGAGTTTTGAGACAATTTTTACAAATAAGCTTTTGCGGGCAAAAAGGAGCAATACTGAACGGAGTTTTTAATTCAAAAAGTTTGCGTGATTTAGGTGGAGGTGACGTCTTCTTCTGCTCCGAGCGGGTCAGCAAGGAGTGCTTCTTTGTCGAATAGGTCGATGGCGGCAAGGCCGCCGGATTCTTTGAGGTACAGGGCGTCTTCGGCGGCAAGGAGGCTGTTGTCGTTGCAGTTGAGGTCCATTTCTTGGGTAGCGGAGGGAGCTGAGCTGGTTGTGGGACTGGCGGTAGGTCCGGAACTGAGACTGGGTGAGCGTTCCCTGTAGAGATGTTCTCCTGTTGATATATGAGAGTCATTAGCTGTGAGATCAGCGGATTTGAGTTTGGGATCTGGAGAGGGAGAAGGCATGTGATGACTATTGTAAGGTTGTAATTCCCAAGCATGTGCGTTGCAGAGACCAGTTGGGGTTTTGAGAATGTATTGGCCTTGGCCTTGATTTGCGTGGACTTGATATGGTCCAAAACGTTTAGGGAGAAAACGGCGGTGGGCTGCGTGACGGAGAGTGGTTGGAAGTTGGGGGAGAATTGTAACATATTACCCGACAGAGAAGTGTTCATATTTAGTTTTATTGGCTTGTGCGCAATAAGCTTCTCGAGACTTTGTGATAGTTTGTTGAACTTCTTGGAGCTTTTTTGATATGTTGGGAGGGGTGACATTGTGTTCGATGTCTGCAGGGAGGGGAATAGGTTTGCGCTTGAAGAGATTTACCGGAGAGAGTTGGGTAGTAGAGTGAGGTGTAAAGTTGTAAGCGCGGGTGGCTTCTTCAAGGTGGAGATCCCAATTGTGAGGTGTGGGTGTGATTTTGGAGAGAATTTGATTGAGAGTTTTTGTAGCGCGTTCGCAGCAACCATTACCTTCAGGGTGTGATGGCTGGGCTATGTGAACTTCAATTTGATTTGCACGGATGAAGCGCTTGTATGCATTTGAGAAGAAGACTGCGGCTCTGTCGGAGTGGATGAGGTCACAGGTTCCAATCTGGGAAAAGACATCAGTTAGGAAGGAACAGAGAGTGTTAGCGTCAGCGTTTTTTACTGGTTGTGTGATGATGAGCTTAGAGTAATGATCTATTGCTACTAGTGTGTATCTGTGACGGCAAGGTGTGAGGGGTAGGGGTCCCCCAAAAGTCAATGGCCAGACGCTGGTGTCTTTCTGTTGTGGGAATGGGAGAGATTTTTGTCCCCGTATGTTTAGTATTAAAATTGTGGGCAAAGCAGAGAGAGCATTGCTTGACAAATTTCCAAGTAGATTGCCTGAGATGAGGCCATGAGAATCTTTCTTTGAGAACAGAATAGAGAGTTTTCCAGTCAGAGTGGCCAAGCTGTTCGTGATATTTTTGGAGAATTTTGAGTTGTTTGGGTTTGGTAGGAACTGTTTTGAGCGCGTTGAGGGTTATGCAACTGAGAGCATCGGGGCCAGCAAGGCAGTTGCCGGGGCAGTATTGGAAGGTATAATTAAAATACTCAAGTTTGAGGAGAAGGTGGAGGAGACGAGAGTCTTTGAGGTCCCCAAGGAGAGCTTTATGGTCTGTGAATATGGTGAAGGGGCGGTATTCAAGATAATGGCAGAATTTTTTGGTAGCGGCCCATACTGCGGCAAGGAGCTTGCGTTGTGTGTTGGAGTAGCGAGTTTCCGGGTCAGAGAGGACACGGCTTGCGTAAGCAATGATATGTGCATTGTTATGGGGGTCCCTTTGAATGAGGATAGCGCCAAGGGATGTGGCGGAAGCGTCGCAGTGAATTTCGGTGGGTGCGTCTGGGTCAAATCTCTCAAGGCGAGCTGCCTGAGCAATAGTCTTTTAGATCATGGAAGCATTGTGTCGCCTTGGGCGTCCAGTTAAGTTTAACGGCGGGTTTAGCTGGGATTGTGTTTCGGAGGATTTTCTCGTGCTTGGCAAAATTAGTTGGGACGTGCTCGCGGAGGTAGGTAGTTAGACCAATAAATCGTTGGAGCTGGCGTGTGGTTTGAGGTTGGGGGAAGTTTTTGATAGCTTCCAGGTGAGATTCGGCTGGGCGTGTGCCAGTTTGATCGATTATATAACAGAGGAAATTGATTGTTTTGGCGAGAAAGCCAGATTTAGTGATATCTATGACTGCTCCCACGTTGGAGAGGGTTGTGAGGACTTGGGCTAGATTTTTGGTAACTGCTTGGAATGTGGGGCGAAAGATGATAATGTCATCAAAGTACACGAGACACTTATTGTACAGGTGGTCCCTGAGGATGGTTTCCATTGTGCGTTGGAAAATGGTGGGACCGGTTTTAAGACTGTAAGGGAGAACCGTGTATTGGAGTTGGCCAAAAGGCGTTGTAAATGCCGTTTTTTGTCTGTCGGCAAGTGCAAGGGGGATGTGATGAAACCCTGAGTGTAGGTCCAGTGTGCAAAAATATGCGTTTTGGCGACCAAGTGAGTCGAGGAGGTCGTGAATGACCGGCATGGGGTAATTGTCAGGTTTGAGCTGTTTGTTTATTTTGCGATAATCTTCTACAAGATGCCAGCATTTCATGGCGGGTGCTGTGGGATCTGAGCAGTGTTTAGGTGTGAGAAAGGCGGGTGAGCTATATGGAGAATTTGCGGGTTCGAGAATGCCCGTTAACTTGTAATTTTTGAGAATTTCTTGCATTGGGTTTTGTCTGTCAAGAGATTGACGGAAGTGTTTGGCGATAGGTGGTGAATCTGAGACTGTAGGTAAGTACGCGACATACTGAGGGGAGAGGCCGTGTTGGCCGCTCCATTGGAAAATATTTTCGTGAAACTGTGTGAGTAATGCGGTCATGATAGCGCGATTGGGTGCGGACCCGTCGACGTAAGTAATATTCTTGCCAATGGCACATGTAGGAGCTTTGTTGACAGGTTGAATAGAGCAAAACCCGGAGAAAATGAGCAAGCCATTGAGCGTGATAGCAAGGGGCAGCACACTGAGGGTGTTGCATCTGAGAATTATGGGGTAGAATGCCTTGGGGAGGACAAGAAAAGTCGCGGGATAGGAGTGATTTCAAAAGGTAAAATTTGTACTTACCGATTGAGTGAGAGGCAGCGAGATATTGGTTACTGCCACTGCAATGGACGCCACTACGGGTATTGTAGGGAGCTGGAGCAACTGGGCGACCTCTGCCGCGATGAACGATTTGGAAGCGCCCATGTTGATGAGGGTGGTGCTTTTCTGGTGCTTGATAGAGATGAGTAGGGTAATCTGGTCCTGGGCGGCTTGCGGGGTAGGCACGGTACAGAGAACCGCCGTCACTGCCCGCGTGTCCTGTTTCCCTGCGCCATGCAATTGGCGGCCACGTGATCTGCTTTACCACAAATAATGCATGATTGTTTTTTAGAGGAAGGAGGTTTTTCACTTGCCGTTGTGTCCGGCCGTTGCAGGCGACACTGCTCGGTGGTGTGGGATACGTACTTGTGGTGTTTTTCGCAGAAATGAGTGGATGGGGGTTGTCCCGTGTGAATGGAACACTCCTCTGAAGTATGCGCCGCCATCCAATTGTGATGAATGCAGAAATGCATGCAACGGTCTGTGGATCCTAAGGATGAGGATGCTCCGGAGGCGCTAAATGGATGTTGTGCATTTGGCATGCGGATAGGCTGGTTGGCCGTCGGTCCGCAATTGATGATGACCCAAGCGTGGGGGTGGGTTAGGCAGAATTCGTCTGCGTAGGTGCAGAATTGTTTCCAGGTGATGTTAGGTTCTGCAAGTGCGCGGCCTTGCATATCGGATGCGATGGCCCCTTGGATTGTTGTAAGAAATTGGCCAATGAGGGCATGCATGATGAGCGCCTCTTGAGCGGGGAGATTCCCAGGTGGAGCAGGTAGGTATTTGAGGTACGCTTCGAGGAGGCGACATCCGTAGTTTACGTATGTTTTGTTGGCGTGAGGTACCAGAGATTGGAAACGTTGGAGATAGTCAAATTGCGACTTGTTAAATTGGGCCCTGAGACTGGCTGCGAGATTGTGAAACGTAGTTTGGCCCTGTTTGTAGAGCAGGGTAGCAGCCTTGGAGACGTCAGGCTGTGTCATGCTGAGAAGGCATGATACGCGAGATTTTTCAGGAGTGTTTTCCATAGTAAAAACATGCAATGCGCGTCTGAGATATGCGTTGACCTCCTTGTCTTTGTGCTGACGGGGAAGGTCTACTGCAGGAGAGGCAGCATGGGAAGAGCAAGGTGGGGAAGGGGAAGAGGTGGGTGAAAAATTAAGGAACACCGTGTTTGGCAAAAAACCGCAAGCTTCAAGGACCGCGATATAGTCCGAGCAATTGAGGCCAGTGGTAGGCTTTGGGTTTTTTGCGTTTGGAAGTATTGGACAAAGGTTGCCTTGGTAAGGCGCGCCCAGGGAGAGTCTGGCGGGAGAGATTCCTCTTTTGTGTCTTCATGTTCATTGGCCATGTTTTTAGACTAGGGTTGGCTTTCTTTTGACAAGCCCCCAGTGAGAGATCCGCATGTTTGGATTGAAGGTACACAACTCTGTGAGGTATTTACAGAGGGTTTATTGTACACTAGACCCCATGTAGCAGGCAGGGCATACTCCCCAGGTACAGCGTACTCCCCTTGCAGGAGAATTAGTCCACATCCGCGGAGTGCAATTCAGCAGAGGCTCTTCTGCAGTTATCACTTACGCAGTGGTATCTTCCACAGAATTCAGAGGAAAGTTGATTCCACAGTGATTCTTGAAGCAGCATTTACTTTGGCAAAAATAATGATGAATTCTGTGGAAATCTATTTTCAGGGGAGGCCTTGGAGCTATCCCACTTGGGGGGAGCCATGCCCAAACCAATGCTCTCATAGAAGTTGCTAAGAACAACACACAGAATGCTATCAGCAGCATCCATGTGCGGCTCTCTAAAATGAATCCTCTTTACCCCAATTATAAGGTCAGGTTATGTTAGTTAATAATTAATGCAAAAGTACAGTAGAACTTTGGACAAGAAAGCGTTTCAGACCTTGAAAATGCTTTGTCATATACAAAAATTTGTCAAAAAGAAATTTAAGTAAGAATGTGGCAGTTGGGGCAGGGACTGAAGAAGACATTTCTCTGAAGCATGAACAAGATTTGTTACAACAAGATGGAATTGTCTCTCCTCTGAATTTTGTTGAAAGAACTACTGCATGTGTTCACCATGGAACTTCACTCCGCGAATTTGAATAGACCCGCCGAATGGCATAGCGCACACTGGAGTACACCCTGCCTAGGTAGGGTGTATTCCTGGAGTGCATCCTGCCTAGGCAGGGTGTACTCCTGGAGTACGATTTTGGGGGAGTACGCTGTGCCGCCCACAACGGTTCGACGGTCGAACCCTCTATCTTCAAGCAAAGAGGGTTGTTCCACAGAAAACACCATACCTCAGCACATTACTGCACTCCGCATGCAGTATGGTCTTCAGTGTAAGGGGGCACTTTCGAATACTGTACGGTGGTGTGTACTGTACTGTACAGTACAGTAATAAAAAGAGCTCTGCTGATGCATCAAAGACTGGTGACCAGAGCCGTCATGGACACTGCTTGAGATGACGGGGACCTCGCTTTTGTCGAATGTTCGCATGAAACCGGTCAGAAATTCTTTGTTACTTTGTGATGATTTGTGCGGTAGAAAGTGAATTTCGTTGAAGCGAAACAGCTGTGCATTGAGGTGTTCACCACGATTAATCATTATCCGTTCTGGTGTTTTGCAGGATTTTAAGATGCACTAATCAGACATGGACTCCGAAGGAAGAGATGTTGGTGTTTCGGAAAGTTTTGACGGCTCCAACGATACTGAAGCATGCAATCAATTGTCGGAAGATAATGCGCTGAATTTGCAGTGCGATGAGATTGAAACTACAGTATGTGATTGCCCTGTCATCGCTGGATTCTGTCATTGATGATTCCCATTTTTTCAGATCAAAGGTAATCCCTTCGCATATGACGAGTACATCAAATTAATTGGCATCCGAAGAAAATGTGGAGACAAAGTGAAGTGCCGAAATGCGAGGGATCGGATGTCGGAGCATTTTCCATTGACGGAAGGCAAGAAACATTTTAAAAGTCGAAACGCATCTGTTCGTTCCATGCTGACAGAAGATCGTTTATTTTTGTATGATTCGCAGAAATGTGGCTTTCCTGGCTTCACGATGAAATCGAATCTTGCAAATCGGAACATGGATTACTCGAGCATCAAATAATGGACTTATTTCAGCGTGCATTGAATGATTACATATGTGAGTTCTACGGGTTATTTTTATTATTGAATCATTTATTTGATGAATCCCTTGAGATCCGGAAGCAATTTTTTTGACCGTCAATTTCAAGGTTTCAGTCTTCACCTCTAATCAATTTTAAATTTCAAATGTGCGGAACTTTAATATCTGGAAAATATGGCCCACTCAGTTGGATAATCTCAATCTTACAGTGCATCTATGTGGATTCTGAATTCCGGAGTGCAGTATTCGAAATTTTTCCACATTTTATTGCAGCTGTGGCAATTTGGATCGAGTATGCAGAGTTTCTGGAGCGCAATGCTGATTATTCGCGGGTTTGGGAAATCATTGAAAAAGCTATCCGTGATTGTGGAGAACATTTATCCGAGGGGCACAAAATATGGCTGACTGCCATCGAATACATGGGAAAACATAGTGGATCAGAATTATGTGGTAGATCAATTTGTGTGGATGACGTGAAAGATATTGTTGCAAGAATGCTGGAAATCCCTCTCTTGATCCCTGAAAAAATTTGGGAAAAGTTGGAGACTGTAGCTTCCTCCGAAAGCTTCGATATCTGTAAGCACAAGGAACGCTTGGAGAAAGAACGTGCCAAGTATATCAACCAGTGTGAAGCGGAGCTCAGTGTAAGGCCTAATAGTTTTACTTTCGTGCATTCTTTGTAATACACTTCCGATTTCAGACCGCCGACGACAAGCTGAATGTGTACAGAAATTACTTGAAATTGGAGTTGGACTTCAAAGCTCCAAACTCACGAATTAGAACGCTTTACGAACGAGCAGTCCGTGATTGTTGTCTCGATGAAGCTTTATGGACCGAATATGTAACATGGATAAAGCAATCAGGTCAACAGCATCAGAACATTACCGTTGTCGATAGAGCGTTGCGCAACGTTCCGTGGTCTGGTGCAGTTTGGGTATCAAAGTTGTGTCTTCTGATGGAGGATGAAGGAACAAGTGAGGAAAGAAGAGGTTAGTTTGAATGCTGTTGAAAATGCAAGTTCGTCGGGTCAAAATGCAGATCAACTGCATATTTATCCATTATTTGTACTGTAAAGTAAAGTAGCTGTTGTAATTGGTTTGAATGAGAAATTCATCAAGTCCGTGATCAAATTGTACTGGACAGTCATAGTGCGAAGGGATAATTTTTACTAACTCGATTTTTCTTCAATTTCTCTAGACCATCTATATTCTATAATGTGTGTACTGATTCCCGAAGTACAGTACGTTCCTGAGCATTGTTCGCGGTTTTTATTTCTTTTCTTTTTGTAGGGTGTATGAGTAAGGCTGTGACAAGTGGAATTCGGTTTCCACATGAGTACATCAAACTTTGGATGATATATTTGAATGGCTTGCATCGAGACGTGAAAGAAGCTGAAAATGAAGAAGACGACGATGAAACTGCCTCGGGTCTAGTTGCAAGCAAGTTGGCTTTGTTTCGAGATGGCTGCAGAGAAGCTATAGAATTTCTTGCGTCTTGTAAGTTTGTCGCTTTTAAATTTCTTCTGTCTTAGCTGTGTAACTTCATATACAGTATTTGATTGTCTTAGTTGATGGTGTTACAAGCGAAGACTTGGATCATCTGTTCAAATACCAAGCTAGTGTTGAAGCCAATTATGGACATATGGACGTTGCACGATCCATTTGGGGAGAAATTCTTCATCCAAGATGTCAGCCGAAGCTCGCCGATTGGTTGGAATTGATCCATTTGGAGAGGTATTTTCTTGTAGACTCGTTTCGTCGCTGGAGTTAATCTTAAAATTTGATTTTTGTATTATTTATTTTGTGAAGGAATCATGGCGATCCGAAGCACGTACGGAAAACGTTTCACAAAGCGCTTACTCGTCTGTCAGAAAAAGATCTGCCTTTTTTATGCTCTGCATTTGAACGTTACACAATGGAAGTTGGAACTGTGGATAGTGTTGAAAAAATTGATGAAGTGATCCAAGAATTGTGAGTACTCAACTGTCATGTGTCTTCCGGGAACGAAACCATCAAAACAATTGGTCTTATTGATCGTTCACCAGTCGAAAATTGAGTTGAAAGCTTGAAAAAGTATGTATTTTTTGGTTTAATTTTTATTTCTGCTTTTTAGCAAGCTGAAGCACGAAGAATGGAAGAAGCAAGAATCCCTGAAAGAGTCAAAATTTTCAAAAAAATCTGGGAAGAATGAAAATAATAAGTCAGCGGGCAATTCAAGTGCATCGTCGCCGAAGAAGCAGAAAACGGAGTTGAAGAGAAAAGCTGAAGGCCATCCGTCGAGTGGGAGTTCTGCTTCCAAGTCTGCCAGGATCGATGAGGATGGTTTTCGAATACCTGCTCCGAAGAAAACTCCTGAACTTTCAAATTTGGAAGAACAGAGAAAGAGTGAAAGCTCAGAGAAGAAAGTGTTTATCAGCAACCTGGATTACAATATAACTGTGGAGGACATTATTCACTTTTTTGACGACGTCAAAACTGAGATTGAGAGCGTCGATCTCAAGAAAGACAAAGTCGGGAAGAGTCGCGGATTTGCCTATGTGTTGCTTCGTTCTGAAGAAACGGCAAAGCAACTTCTGGGGCGTGATCGATCAAACTTCAAAGGACGTCCAATTTTTATCTCGCCTTGCCAAGCCGAGCCGGAAAAGCGAAAACCAGTTTTCAAGTGAGTTTAACGTGAATTATTCCATGGTAGAAATACCGTGAGTAAATCCCTGTGCAGTGGGAAGTATTCAATCCATTTTGAGAATTTCTCCGGGTCCATAACGATGATGAGCTGCTCTTGTATTCGGAAACGTCTGCGCCACTTCAATTTTAATTAATAATTTAAATAGTAAGTATTTCAAGTGAAACTGAATTAAAGTCCTATCTTCTCGTGAGCATTGCCGCCCAATCAAACGAGGGCTTGATTGGATTCTAGACAGAATTTTTAAAATGAAAGACATACCTGCGTGAACCACCTTTAAATCTTCGCTGTCAAATTTATTGCACTTCCGTGTGCGGTTCCCCCGGAAAAAAGGCTCATCTGTGTATGCGCTGAGCCGGATTTTTGCTAGTGCAGTGTTTATTTCCTATATTTTCATGCAGTTGATTTTTTATCTGTGCATACATTTATTTTATTGTGAATTTTCCAGGTATCAAAGCGGGGGCGAAGAGCCGAATAAGCTATTTATTTCGCATTTGGCGTTAGAGGTCACGGAAGATCAGCTGCGCCAGGTCTACGAAAAATTCGGAAAAATCGTCAGCGTCAGAATTGTCACCTATAGGAATGGACATTCCAAAGGCATCGCATATGTCGAGTTTGACACCCCGGTAAGTTTTCTATTGCATGGAGTTCTCAAACTCATCACGTGGAATTCCACAAATTTCTGAGTGATTTGCAGTAAAGTATTTTCATATGTTCACGTCGTTACATCATCTTGTTTTACAGGCTGCCGCAAAACGTGGACTAATGGAAACGGACGGCAAAGAGATCTTGGGGAAGACCATCGAGGTTGCGATCAGTAATCCCCCTCGGAGGAAAGCATCAGAAGAGAAATTTGAAGGGTGTGTTGCACATTTGGTTTCTTTTTTCCTGAAATATCGTGTGATGATTACTGAATTGAAGTTTGAACTTCGTCGTGAAGAAATGTCCAGTGCTCTAGAATTTCTCTGATTTGCTTTGCTGTAGTACGTCGAAGCACTCGATTTTTTTCTGAATTCAAACGGAGCTACTTTCTTTCGCAGCGGGAAAAAGGAAGGAGAGTCCTCTGGCGATTTTGTGCTTCCACGGAAGAGTTTCCTGTGAGTTATTTCATTTTCTTCTGTGAGACATTAATTTAAATGATGGAAAAAGGCGTGCCGAGTTTTATGGGGAGGTTGTCAAACGCTGAAGCTCTAGAATTTCTCTGATATTTTTGTGAATTTTAATTGTAGTTTCGTGTTGTTTTGGCACATTCTTAAAACCTTTTCGTTCTTGTTTGACTTTTTGTTCGTGGTGTAGCGCAAAAAAGGACGGGGAATCTTCAAGCGGTCATGCATCTACGTTCGCTGTTCCGCGCAACAACATGCCGTGAGTAATCCTTTATTTGTGACATACTGTATTCTGTGTCAAATGATGGAGATAAGTACGCACCGAATTTTATGAGGATTGCAAACTCATTCATAGCTCTAGAATTTCTCTGAAATTACCATGGATTTGGCTGAAATCTTCAAGGAATGACATAAGGTATCCACTAATCTGATCAATGCATACTTATCCGTAGGCTGCAAGGAAGGAGACCTCAGAGAAGTTTCATTCCGCGATCTCTGCAAGGTGTCGCAACTACGAAGTCGGAAGTAAATGGTCAGCCAAAAGCCGCGATGTCAAATGCGGACTTCAGAACCATGTTGCTGCAAAAGAAGTAATCGATCAATGAGGTAAATTTCTTACAGTTGTGCGAAATGTGGGACGATTTTTTATGAAAATTTGTATACGATTGTTGAACACTCTTGAGGCAAGGTCCAGTTTTTTCCTTGAAATTTCAAGTCGAGTATCTTCTGTCAGAAATTATCATTTTTTTGCGATTAAACAATTCTGGTGTAATGCTGATGAAAAAATTTGATTACTCTAACCCGATTGCTTAATTATTTTTGTAATGGATTTATATTTTTCAGGTTCGTATTGCGGTCGAAAATTACTGAAGAGTGAAGCTGCGTTCGGAAAACAGAACATCTTTGGGGTCGACATGGTTTTGTTGTCTCGTTACGAAATTCTGCACACTGTGTTTGGTTGATGTTTATCTTTTGCGCGAGGTTGAAACTGTGGATCGAAATGTGAACTGATGTGAAAACCTGTTCCAGTTGACGGAAATTGTTCTGCTTCTTTCAGAAGGCAAGGAAAACGGTTTTTACTGGTATGAAACTTGTGCGTGTTTTAGTTGTCGGAAAGAATTGATGAAAGCCATGCCACCGATTCCGACGGTGCAGAAACGTGCTCTCGGCTCCTCTGAAAGGAGTCGTGATGCCGCTGGAGTGGACCCCCAGAGAAAGTATGTTAATTCCTTTCAAACATTGAAGTATTGTATTATAGATTTTGTTACTTGTTCTTTTCTTTGGTTAGATCCGATCTGGTTATTTCAGTGAAATACACAAACAATCTTCCAGACATACCATTCGACCCGAAGTTCCTCAAGTTTCCTTTCGGCACGAATCGGTGAGTGGCACGTTAGTGCTCGAAAGTTGTAAGTACAGTACAGTAGAACTGTTCATTCGGTTTACAGTATTTTACAAACAATATTTACATGCAGTATTTTATGCAGTTCGGTTAGATCCCGTAAAAATTTACATGCAGCATTTCACGAACATTCCCAAACATCTCACTATGAATAAGACGTTTCCCAGATGTACTCGTTGACGTTTCCTCAAAAAGATGTACAGTATATTTGCTTTTCTCTCGTTCTGATTTTGTATCGGGCACCTCGTCAGTTTGCTGATTTTTTAATTTTGCTTTTTAAGAATATTTTTGGTGGATTGAGTAGCACTAAGCGCGATTGTTCCCTCTAATCGACGTGGAAATTTCGCTCTGTGGAGGCAGGGTAATCGAGGGTTTCGGTGCCGACTGTGGATCGTCGCATTTGCTGTGGAATTCTAATTTTAAGTGATCGACTGTAACTTGATTTTTTTTTGTCCCTGAAATTTTTGTTAGATTCATTGATTACAAGCCAACGTCGCTGGAGAGAACGCACTTGTGGGACATGTTGACGGAGCATGATCTCGGGATTCCGATTGATTTAATTGATCAATCCAAGTATGAGCCGGAAAACAGCCTGCATGATCCGGATGATGAAAAGCTTTTGGAAGATGATGGGCCCGTTTTACACGATTCTAAAAGGTTGATCATATCAGTTGTCAGACTTTACGTTTTGGGTTTTTGTGATGTCAGTTTTTCTCTGCGCTTCGGTTAGATCCCGGCAACATGCGCAAAATTATTCCTGGCTTCGTCGAACGGAATACATTTCCACGGAATTGACTCGATTCCAGCCGCAGACGATTGACAAAGCTGAGGCAAAAGTCGGCTTCAATGTCAAAAAGAAGTTTCAGGTTAGAAAAAAAAAATTCTGCCGTCGGATGTATCTCATTCATTTTCCCATTTCAGCAAGAGAAGAATTTGTACGCCGACAGAGATTCGCAGGTCAACAGCATAGAGAAGACTTTCGAAGACTCCAAAAAAGAAATTTTGAAGCACCCGTCGAAGCCTGGTGTCACAGCTGTTGAAGTTATGAACGTCTTACCAGATTTCGAGGTGAGTGTGAGGAATATTTCGAAGAGTTTCTAGACATGGCTCCTCGGGAAACTAGGAATTCTCTTCCTGAAGTAGAAAATATGTTTTATTGAATGCGGTGAAAATCATGGAGCTCAAACTCAATGTATTTTTCTGCTTAGTTGTGGAAACATCCGTTTGCGCAAGTCATTTTCGACGCAGACCCCGCACCTCCCGAGGAGAGCACTGCCAGCCAGGAGGAGTTGATGTCGCAAGCAATGATTCGGTTTGTTGATTTATTAATTTTTTTTTAAACTTTGGAAAATACTTTCAGTACTTGAAGAAACAAAATAATGTGCATGTTATAACAAAAATAATCTCTGTGCAGGGGTGTGATGGACGAAGCTGGTGCTCAGTTCGTCGCTTATTTCCTTCCAACGCCGGAAACGTTGGAGAAGCGGCGTGAAGATTTCACCATGGAGCTTGCGTACGATCCGGAAGCGGAATATCATTACAAGATGGCCAGAGAATACAACTGGCAGGTCAAGAACAAAACGATGAGCAACTACGAGGAAACGTTCTTCTTCGTTTTCCGCGAAGGTGCTTGCACTTACAATGAAGTGGAAACTCGGTAAGGAAACTTATTGCTTTTAAACTACTCTGTCTTCACGCATACAGTACATAACTGTATGTAGTATTTTTCTGGCTATTTCACGTCAACACCCGACTCCGCGTTTTTCTCCGCTGTTACATAGGTATTTTCAGAATCGCGAAGTTTTGTTGAGCTTGTATGAGTTGGGTTACTTCGAAAAAAGCGGCTTACATTTGGCCAAGAAAGATATTTTCATTGTTGAGATTTTGTTGAATTTGTTCCTGCAATTTATTCTTCAGAGATGGAAGGAAACATATTATTCTGGTAATGTACCACAAGAGTTTTACTGATTCAAGTTCTGCATTTATTGAGCGATAATTTACGAAGATGAGAAGAGAAATCTAAATTATTCGCGGTTGCAAATATTGTTGGGCGCTTAGACCAGCCGGTGATTGAGGCGACAACTGCCTATCGCGGTGACTTAGGAGTTGTAAGAGAAAAATTTGTTTTTAATTTCTCTGATCATTTAATTTTTAATTGAGAAATCGACGACGTGCATTCGATAATTCAACAAAATTCCTCTGTTCTAAAGTAAAATTTCCGTTTTAAAAAATTCTCCCCCGCAGAGTCAAGCTTATTCGTCGAAGAATGAACACGATGTCAAAGGTGTCGACACGACTGGTAGTGAAACACAGACCGATGAATTCCCAAGAGCACAAAGCGCAAAGGGTTCGCGAAAGGCTCCTTGAGAACCGCACGGACGAGAATCCGGAATCTGAGGAAGAAGAAGAGGAGGAGGAAGAAGAGGAAGCAGAAGCGGAAGGAGCGAAAGAAAGCGGCGGAGAAGAGGAGAAGAAGGAAGAAGCAGAGGACGCAGGAGAAAAGCAGGGCAGTGGTGGGGAGAAAAGTGGATCGTCTTCGTCGTCGTCATCGTCGGCCTCTTCATCCAGCGACGAGGATAGTGATAAAGGAAGTGCTTCAGGATCTGAAAAGGAAGATGGCGATGAAGAACAGAAGACCGAAAATCCTTCCGAGTCCCCCAAGAAATCCGACGACAAGTCCGACGAAGAAAATGCAGTGGAGGAAAAGAAGGATTCAGAGAAGGGTTCAGAGAAGGGTTCAGAGAAGGGTTCAGAGAAGGGTTCAGAGAAGGGTTCAGAGAAAGGTTCAGAGAAGGGTTCAGAGAAGGGTTCAGAGAAGGGGTCAGGGGACGAGGCGAAGGAGGGTTCGAGTTCGAGTGAAAGCGGATCCTCCTCTTCATCATCTTCGTCCGATGGCGAAGGCGACGATTAAAAACATTCTGCGATCTTTAATTTTGTTCTAAAATCTGCGTTTCATTTCATGCTCTTACTTGAGCAATCAAATTCATGTGTATGAAGTAGTGTTGATGGTAGGTTTTAGAATTTTTTTCAGTGCTTAGAATGGGAAGATTTTCCATAACTTTCAAAAACCATTTCCATAATTGTTTTTAAATCTGTGGGAGTAACTTTATCTGGACTCATTTTGAATGAAGATGATGGGGAGATCTGGTTCTTCAGATCTTCGGCCAGCAGTTCCAGTATTGTATTTCAATGGACCCGCTATCCATGAAGTGGCTGTGAAATGGAACATATTCAAAAGATGAGATTATTTTGAAGAAGAACTACGAACTTCATAAGAGATCTTGGGCTTTTTCTGTCCTTATTGCTGGAAATGTGTCATGAAGTGGAGAGACGGAAAGAAAACATAGGTTATTATTACCATAAAAATTAGGAGTAAGGCCCAGAAACAGTTAAAATTTAATGCAGACTTTAAATGTAATGTTTGATGAAGAATTGTGAAGGAAACCTTTTCATTGTGTTTAGGGATGGAGAGGAATACTGGCATTAGCTCGAAAAATTAATCAGATAAGGGCATTTCAGCTGGAGAAATTTCTCACCTGCACTTGAAGGTTCCATACTGAAACCGGCACAGCAAAGTTCACCTACCCTCCAAACGTCTGTATGCACGCTTCATCCTGTTCCCTTCACACTTTCCAGGACAGTATTCTTGAACCCAAAACTCCTCTGCCTATTCCTTCCAACGCTGTTCTATTGGGTGAGTCCGGGTTGGGTCCGTGAGAACCGCCGCACCTGGTGAGCCTTTGCAATGCGAGGGTGCTTTGGGTGTCCACTTGCCGGCTCATGGAGCGGTTGCCAATGAAACAGCGATTCTGACGCAATATGTGTGAAACGGATTGATTGAACTTGTGCTTCGTCGTGAGGAAAAAGAATTACTGGTCGAATCATTCCACAACAAAATTCATGGGACCCGAAGAGACTTCGTTGTAGAGAAGCCCAATTATAAAATTGAAAGATAATCCTATGAGATCAAACTTACAGAGAAAAGACGGAGACATTGTTACACAGAGAAAGTTGTAGGCAAGATTGCTGCCTAGCCTGATTTATGAAGGTTAATTTAAATTTTTTCCTGGATAATTACTGTAATTACTTCATTAATGTACTGCTACTATGCACCCTCAAGTGAGATTCACAGGATTTTCTAGTCCAAAATTTTGGTAAAATTCTATCCCTGAGTAAGACTTACACCCCAAGTTTAGGAACTCAAAAACCGCAGTATTTCAAAAGTGCAATCACTCAAATCTTAATTCAGACATGAATTGGAATAATTTTAAATTGTTTGCATTAAAAATTTAGTTTCTCTGTGAAACCTAGTCTAGGATTTCCATTAGAATCAAGTATAATGCACTTTTAAACTTGGAAAACTTTTTAGAGGATGGATACCTGCTTATGACATGTACCCCTTTTTTTGAGCTGGAGAAGAAAGGTGCACAAGGTACGTAAGCAAGTGCACTAGTTGATGAGCTTATTTTTTGAATGCCCAAATTTAATTTTCCTCTGTATGCCCCACTTGGATGTGTGATACCGAATAATCAATCAGTCAAGCCAAGAATAGCATCCTTCACAACAGCATCTTC
This sequence comes from Notodromas monacha, assembly GCA_905338405.1. Classification (NCBI taxonomy): domain Eukaryota; kingdom Metazoa; phylum Arthropoda; class Ostracoda; order Podocopida; family Cyprididae; genus Notodromas; species Notodromas monacha. The sequence goes on along the minus strand of CAJPEX010003272.1, from coordinate 13,199 downwards.
TGAAATTCAAATAGCAAGTCATATGCAAAAAAATTCCAGGAGAATGACTGGACAGCTGTATTCTTCCTTTGCATCATCAGTGCCTCAATAATTGCCAGACATGCAAATCATCAAAAATTTCTGCTGGCATTTAATCCCACGAATATCAACCAGAAACATTATTTCCATCATTATTCAAATTCGCGAGATTCAAAAATGAAGCCTGTTGATGCGTTTAACTACCATTTGTACAGTTTGACCCAGATGGGCTGTCATGTGGCGGGCTACCCATATGTGTGTGTGATGGTGCTTCCTGCTGCATGCCGTTTTGTGCCGAGCAAAAACGGGGTTGGGGTGGAGATAATGGAAGAAAGCCCACGTTCTCGTTTTATCATCCGTATTCGATTATCCCCTGTCCCCCGCACTTGGGGGGGAAGTGGGGAAGTTTCCTATTGAGGCAAGATGCGGTACACTATTGTACTGTAACTCCCTGGTGTTGAATTATAACCCCTCTGCGGCCGGTACAGTATGTTCTGCGCATACAGTACTGTATATATGTTCAAGGATATTGACTCAAATGATGAGGACTTCGAATTTGCATTGGAGCTTTAATTGTCCGGAGTAATGACCGGCTATGATCTCGTTTCCCACAGGCATTGGAGCAAAAATCGCTGTTTTATTTCTGATAACCTGATGCGGTTCCGATCAACATCGTTAGATATTTTGGTCATGTAGATGAAACATCAAAAAGAATTCCCGTGATTACTTGAAAAATATTACTTGAGGAAATTTGTGAACAACCCAATACAATCCATCAGGTGATTCAAGTTTATAACATGTTTCATCTAGAGGGAGATCGTTGTACAAACGGGGTTATTTTCATTATCAGTATCTATCGTAATACAGGGCATATTCATTCGTCATGAAAATTATTGCAGCATTTTAAATTCTAATGTTGACCCGAGTATAAAATCGGGAAGATTCGAAGTCGTATTTTGTTGATTTCATTTTTTTATGATTTTAAATCCATTTTGTAAAAGAGCAAATTTGATTGCCAGAAGGAAATTTGCGAACAACCCAATATACAATTCATCAGCATATCCATATCCATTTTGCTCAGTATCCCCGTCGCTTGCAAAAGTCATTATCACGTGAAGGAAAATAAAATGAAGGAATCACTTTCAATACTTCAGTAAACTACGACTTGAATAATGTTTGAATATTCCACACGCAGAATATATGGCCTGGTATTTCAAAACTCATGCCAAGTATATAATCAGCTAATAACTGATGCAGTAGCAAAACATTTGCTTTGCGTGATATGGAGTGTGATGAGCGAGGCCTCATAAAACAATACTGTACCTCACACAGTTTACTCCGCGTTCGCCACGTCTTTTGTTTTAACTTCAAAAATTATTGGTTGCGAAAATATTTAGAATTACAGTAATGTAACAACCACGTCTGAACCCCTCAACAATAAATTCTATCCATTCGATCCCACTTCAGATGAGATAAGGTAGACGCGGCGTTTTGTCCTAACAGCTTGTTTCAACAGCAACGCATCGCTTATCTCGGACAACTTTCAGAAGTAGAAAAAGTATCAAATAACCAAAAGAATTGTAACAATTATGACGGAAGCCCTTTATCTCAACAACTACACCATGCATTCCTTCTTTGCTCCCGGGATGTTAGCGACAGATGATGATAGATCGTCATCAGTGACGCGTCCAGGTGAGCATGCAAATGAATGAGGCGCGTGCGCTCGACAGCCTCGTTGTCGACCCCGTCGCCTGATTAATTCATCAGCAAGGACATCAAATACGCATCAAAGAACACGGGATAGGCAAGAGGAATTTAACGGCCAATTTGCTTCCTGTCGCTAAAAACTTGCACCTTCCTTGCCCGTCTCTCTCGCAAGGGTGGCGCGAAAAAAAAAATAAAGAAAAAGCCCAACACCTGTTCTGAATACTACGTTTACTCGCAGAAAGTTATGGGTCACTTGCGTGCATTAGAGGCCACGAATATATATTGAGTAGAGCTTTTAGGCGAAAAAATGGTTTATACAGCAAATACATCGGATATGCAGCGAATTGCAGCCTATGCATAAATACTGTAGATGAAATCCTGTAACCTATAAAAAAATCCAGATTTTTCAGAAACGTGTATAATTTAAAGCTTGAGAAAGTTTTGTTTCATTCTGTGCATGGTAAGGGGCTGTGTTTATCTGAGTGTATTTTTTAATTGTTTCCATGAAAACAACCCATCAGAGTATGTACAGTGAGACCCTGAGATGTGGATGTAATTGGTGCATCAAGAGTGTCCCCAAGTTGAAATGTCCCTAAGTTGAGTCTTGTTTTCCCATAGACCAGTGGTGCCCAACTCAAAAGTGGCCAAGGGCCACATTGAAGGAGAAGAGCATTATGCGGGCCACAATGGGAAAAAGGAAGAAATGTTGTCCAGTACATTGTATAATTCATGAATTTCTGGGATGGTTTAACTTTAAACTATTCTAATTTATTAGCAATCAAGT